>JAJEJO010000194.1:102376-135301 GCA_020662805.1 Glaucomys volans | reverse complement strand
GAAACTGGAAAATATCATGCTAAGCAAAACTAGCTAAAATCCAAGTTCCCAAAGACCAAAGATTGAATATTTTTCTGATATGTGGATGCTAATTCACAATAAGGTTAGGGTAGGGGGGCTAGGGAAGAATACTTATTTTGGATTAAACAGAGTGGAGTGAAAGGAAGGGAGGGGATAGGAAGGATAGTAGAATGAATTGTACATTATCACCCTATGTGCATATATAACTACATGACCAGTGTGATTCTTCCATGTACAACCAGAAGAATGAGCAGTCATACTCCATGTATGTATGATGTGTCAAAGTGCATTCTACTGCCATGTAGAACTAATTAGAATAGATGAAAAAACATGTCTTACTCTTATCTCAACTTCTAGTGTGTGTTTAGTAGACAGCACATATTGTACACTCATTATTTTCATAAATAAAGAACTTTTAAGATTTTATAGATACGAAATTTTGTGACTTTACTAAATAAAAAATTTATTCCTTTTCTGAGCTGGAGATTAGGATTGAATCAAATCACTCAATCTCTCAAATAGGAAAATGGGGAGTTAAAAAGTAAAATACCCTATTCTTTTCTCTTCCATAAATGAAATACCTGTGTGATTTGCAAATTAAAAGACTAAAAGTGTTTGATTATGGCAATGAAGAGTTTGAAGAAAAGCCCAGTTTTGGAGAAATAAATATTTGAAGGAAGAAATAGTGATGGATGTTGAGATAGACACCTATTTGGAGTGCAGGCTCTCCAAAGCCAAGAGTAGGTTTATCCCAATGTTCAGATGCGCAGATATCAGCACATTTTTTCTGCATACTCCATCCACCCTTCTCATGCAGTCTAACATCTGAAAGAGAATAGTCAAAGTAGATGAGCTCCAGGTAACATATGGACAAGTATGTTGTGTAGAAAACTTGCAATGTATCCTTTACCTGTATAGCTTTTACCTTCAATAAAAAAGTGTCCATTTATTATTAAATATTTATTCATGAATATCAATATCTGGATTTTGATAATAATGTGTGAACATTCTTTGAGCTTAGTGATATGTTTAAAAAAATTTAAGGACCAAATTAACACAAATGTTAGTTAAATTAAGCAACTTATAAAGGGCATGTATTATGAATTATTTCTTTGAATTATTTCCTCTACTTTTGTATTATATTGTTCATACAATTATTTGAATTATTTGCTTAATAAATCACATGGATCTTAGCTGGATGTAGGTGTGGGGGCAATACACATACATAATGTAATATTGAGTTTGAGAAGTAAATTAAAATTTGGAGTTATTGTGAATATTTTTAGAGGCATCATTTCAAAGGAGGTAGTAGTTTTCTTACAGAATTTGACTTTCACATAAAAAAATTCACAAAAGGAAAAAGTGTAAACCTTTCACCTAAAATTGCTCTGTGCACTGTTGAGCAAAGAAGGATGTTCTCCTGCCGTATTACGTTCAGTTATTAATAGAGGGACTGTCACTGTTATGTATAGGTCTGTCCCATGCTGATAAGATAATGTTTTGGGGCATTAGCCACATCATTTTACCATAAGACCAGATTGAATCCAGGAAAACCTTGTGTA
Source organism: Glaucomys volans (assembly GCA_020662805.1). Taxonomy (NCBI): domain Eukaryota; kingdom Metazoa; phylum Chordata; class Mammalia; order Rodentia; family Sciuridae; genus Glaucomys; species Glaucomys volans. Next base: position 133,718 of record JAJEJO010000194.1, on the reverse strand, counting down.
GATATGTGAAGCAACCTTCTGTCCTTCATAAATCATAATTTGTGTTCCTTATGTGTGAACAGAAGGTGGAGGTAAACAAACCAATTTGTGAAAGTTAGCTATTTTCTCTATATTTCCCATATCTTCAGATCTCCTTATTTTAGCTTTCACTGATTTCTTCTGCAATCTTGAATCTTTTTTCCCATCTAGACAGTTGCCTCCTTGAAAGTGGTATCTAAATACCTATCATAGTTTCTACTGCCTCCAGTTCTTACCTCTTTCTGCTTTTCCTTTTTAATATTTCTATACTTTAACTCCAGCCTAAGCAGTTTCAAACTTTCTCAAACTACTGCTTTATTTTATCAATCATTGCATACACACACACACCTCCAAAGCTCAGTAAGACAAAAAAAAAAAAAAAAAAAAGTGAGAGAGAGAGAGAGAGAGAAAGGAAAGAAGAAGTAGAAGAAAGAGAAGATAGTCATTAGTATGTTTGCATGCTTTCAGTTTTACAATTGGATTAGGTATTAGCAGGGACAAATTTCTTCTCCTTGCTATGTCAGCAATTCAAGTAAAACTACAATTTTCAAGTCCAAGATGGCTTACACAGGTCTGGCAGCTTGGTTGTGGTCATAAGACAGCAAATAGGCTGAAGGCTGAGCATGGATTTCTCTCCCCTGAGATGTGTTCACATGGCTGCTTGTGTTTCCTCACAATACAACAGCAGGTTCCGCTCAGGAAACTTAAGAGAAGCAGAAAGCTGAAACTGCCAGTCTCTTCAAAAGATAGTTATGGAAATAATGCAGTGTCACTTCTAATGTGTTCTATTGATAACACAGTCACAAGATCAGGCCGAGTTCAATAGTAATCAAACTCTAATTAAAAGAAAGATATCCATTAGATGTACAATACTGAATAATGTACTAAAACATATAATTCACACACACACACACACACACACATATATATATATATATACAATTTTTTAAGAGTGGAACATTAAACAAATTATAAGAAGTTAGCATTCTATTCTTTAGTCAGAATAACTAGGAATATTAATGTATCAGTGCCAGTTAAAAACCAAAGGCAGGAGCTGAGGTTATAGCTCAGTGGTAGAGCACTTGCCTTGCATGTGTGAGGCAATGGGTTCGATTCTTAGCACCACATAAATAAATAAAGGCATTGTCTCTGTCTATAACTAAAAATGTTAAAAAAAAACCCCAAAGGCAGTAAGTATGTGACCCTTTATGAGAACACAATACGTTGCCCCACAAGGAACAGTTCAAATATTAACCCTGACACTTTCTTTTTTTATATTCTTTTTATTTGTACTTTTTAGATATATACGTTAGTGGGGTATATTTTGATATATTACACATACATGGAGTATAACATTCTAGTTAGAATTCCATTCTTGTAGTTGTACTTGATGTGGAGCTTCACTTGTGATGTGTTCATACATGAACGTAGAAAAGTGAAATTTAATTCATCCCACAGTCTTTCCTATTCTTATCCCCCCACCATTCTCTTCATTCCCCATTGTCTAATCCATTGAACTTCTACCCCTGACACACTGTTGTGTGTTGGCATCCACATATCAGAAAGACTATTAGACCTTTGTTTTGAGGGGATTGGCTTACTTCTTTTAGCACGATAGTCTCCAGATCCATCCATTTATCTGCGAAAGGCATAAAATCATTCTTTTTTATGGTCGAGCAACATTCCAATTCACTATAAAGCCCTAGCCAAATCACTTAAATTTACTGATTTTTAGTTTCCTCTTTGAAATGAGATTGATTTTGGCATGAATACACAGAGCTCTTGAGAATATTAATACCATAACCAATAACAGAACGGTATGGCGGTTCCTCAAAAACTTAAAAGTGGAAGTACCATATGATCCAGAAATCATTCTGTGAACATACTAAATAAAATGAAACCAATACTTTCTTGAAATGTTTCATAAGACAGCGTTTATCAACATTGCCTAAAAACGTACATCCAGGTATTCCTAACACACTGATATTCTAGTATATTTATTGTTACAATTATTTCTCTCTCTCTCTGATCCTTCCAAATCAAATCACCTATATAGGGTTTTACTCCCATTTGAATTTCTCTTTTCTTCACACTCAATATACTTTGCAATCCAATTAATTTTGGTAGTTTAAACCTCTTCTCTATATAAATATTTCCCAGCTCATGCATCTCCTGTCTTAAATTTTCATGAACAACTCTGTACTTCTGATTAACACTCAAAACTTTTATGCGCATGTAAATTCTGGGGAACCTTTAAGCACATTCCTCTTTTAGACCCAAAGACCTTTTTAATGCTTATTTTTTCTAAGTCACAAAGCATATAAATTACAATTATTACCTATTGTTTCTATATAATAACTTTGAAGAACTGCACTTATATTTCTCATAAATGTGAATTCCTATTATTGGAACAGATGGAATATGTGATGCTTTTAGAGAAAGGTTTTCTAATAAGAAATGTAGTTTAAAGATATAGGTCAGAGTGCTTGCTAATGATGCCACTGAAGAGCTGAGAAATTCCACTAGAAGCTTCCGTGAATGAGGTCATGGGATCATCATTGAAGTCCTTACAATCAGTCCTGTCTTTATCAAGAGAGTGTATAAAAATTCTTGAACTCTTTCTTTGATGCACATCAACGTTTGCAGACAGAAACATTAAATCCATCTTGCAAATCTGTATTTGGCCCAGAATTAATCAGATATATGGAAATGACAGCTTTATAGAAGCAGAAATATAAGCTGTTAATATGGTTGAATTTCAACCACATTATTTATCTTACTTGTACTAAAATTAGACTAATTTTAGAGAAAAGAATAAATCCTAATTTCAGATATGATGAAGATTGACACAGGAACTTAACATATTCAGCAGATATGAAAATAAGTTATTCAAATTAGTTGCTTTTCTTGCTTTCCCCATTGTTGTTAACCATTTTCAGTTACCACTGTTGATGGAAGTGCTCATGTGTACCCCAGATAAAGAGCCCTCAAAATCTGTGCTGGATTTCTTGCTTTGCGAGGGAATACCTTTCCCTGTTCTATCTCTGGTGTCCACGTTTTTGTTCTGCTCAGGCACCTGCCTCGGTGTTGCTCAGGCAGGTCTCTGGCTTTCTATATTTGAGACCCCACAGGGGAGGAGTCAGGGTCCTTGGACTACCCACAGCAGGATGTGTGCAACCACAGGGACCACCTTGGAGGCAGAGAGGACCTACTGGCCACAGGGGACCAACACCTTGCAAAAGACTACATCTTGTACACTCTTCTCTCCCCTTTGTAGAAGTAAATGTTGTACCTCTTCAACCTGGTATATGTGTTGCCCATCCTCAGAACTTCAAATCAGACACTGGTTTCTTCCCTGAGGGGCATGTCTCTGACTTTTCAACTTGCTACACAGTCTGGCCATCCAGTGAACAGTGAAAGAATTTAAAAATCACAAAATGAAATTTTTTTGCTTTGAGATGCTATATAATACACTTAAGCTAACTTTGTACAAATTGCAATGTATCTTAAGAGATTTTCTGTTACATGTGTCTGGGACTCAGCCACTCATAGCAGCCAAGCTGCAGTCAATCACAGTAGCCTACTAACCATGCGGTGAACATACAAGCAAATGCTCAAATCAGGGAAATGCCCAGCTGAAACCAATCAAGCCATGTCTACATATTACTTCATTTTTCTGTTCATAAATACTGACTTCTCGTGATGCTGGGTTGTGGGGGTCTCTCAGCCATGACTCACATAGATGAATAAAGGGTTAACTGCTGGAGGTTGATGTTGGCTATAAATCAATCAATTACCCATAAACTTATCTACTCAATAAATACACAAGAACCAATACTCTTTTTAAATGACATGGGCTGTGATGGATCTGGCCATACCAGCTCTGACTAACAACATGGAATAGCCCAACTCTTTTTTATATATAACACACAGGTAAAGGGGGCCAAGACAGGGAGGAGCTGCTTCTGTAATTGACAGGATAGGGTGGAGTTAGGGAAGCCATTCTCTTAAGGGGAATATTCCAGAAGGAGACAGGGAACCACTCCCATGCAGAGCCACATGCTTCCTGGCAGTACCTAGAAGCCAGGCATCTGTGTCCCATGGCTCAACCTAGTCTGGTTCTGCTAAATAAAGATGGCTCCCCACACTGGGTGGAGTTCTCTGACTGTCTCCTGGTCTGAGTGATGCCCAATTCATGAGTCATTGTTTGATCAAGTAATCTCTTAAATTTAATCTCTCTAAACTTTCTCTTTTACAACACAACATGAAATTATACTAAAATTACTTTCCAGCACCTCCTATATTTTTATCTCCTTTTATCTCCTTCTTTGTCAGATAGACTGTTCCTTCTTCATGACCAGAAAAAAACAATCAATAGTCATATTAGATTCTGAAATATTTCTCATTTCAATGTGTTCTGTACTCTCCAATTATTTCACTTTTCCTAAAACAAACCTTTGATGAACTTACTCTTCTCCTTAAAATATTGACTATTTGCTCATGGTCTGCATTTCATTAGCTAAATTAGAGAAAAAAAATAATGTCTTCATATGAACAAAAAATTCTTTCTTTCTTGCATTTATACCACATGTAAGCCTTATGCCAACATTATTTATACACATATGCAAACAGGCATGTGCCCTTTGGTCCTATATTCAGGCCACATCTAATTAGGAACAAAATTATACAGTACCTTTTATTCATTCAATGGGTTCAATAGATATCAAATGAAATCCCGGGCCAGTAGACCTCCACACAGGCAATTTAATAGACTTACAAAGGCAGCCTTCATGATTCACCTGTCTTTAAGCATGACTGCACAGATTTCAGTATGATGCAGCTGAGTTATATTCTGACATATAAGGATTTTCAAAACTTCTCATTCTTTCTAATATGCAAGTAATGTTCAAAATACTTGGTTTAGGAGGTACATGTTGTCTATGAAGATTGCTTGAGAATATAAAAGTGGAAAAGGGAAAATGCTTTTCGAATATGTTCACTGCCATTTGTGGAAGTTTACCCTTTTTTAATTATTGTATAAAAGTAAACTCAGATTTGATCACTGACTTCATCATTGTCACTAGCACCTAGGTAAATTGTTTAACATTTACTAATCTTAGTCTCCAGGTTGTTTTAATAAAAGTAAAATAATAGTTGCTTTTTTAAACAAGTTAATGCAAAGAGTACTTGGCAGACTCCATATCCCTTAGAAACATTTAAGTATACACTTAATGTTGTTATTACTGGTGATAATACAAACTCACGGACATTTGTGATTCAAGGTAGCATAACATTAGTACCGCAGAAGAGATCATAATAAACTCTTGCAGTTCTCAGACACCAAAACTATTATTTTGCATTTAGAAATTCAGGGAGTTGCAATGCAGAGGACCTTGATAGGCAAAAGTCATCCCTATTCAGGCAGAGGAATGAACAATATCACCAGCAGAAAGAAAACAAACAGGGAAAAGACATGGGATTTGACAGCACAAGGTTTAGATAAGGTTTACTTGGTAATTATCAAATAGATCAGTTGAAACATAATACGAGGTTCTTGAATGGATGTAGTAGGATTCACAGATTTTAAAAAGACAATGTGTATAAGTTTTAATGGAATTCTCATGTAAGACCAAACAATATTGTTTTTATTCATATTTGGACTGTGAATTTGAATACCAAGTTGACATCAGAAAAATAAGCTCTGGGAAGATTTAGTTTTCAGTGGCTGTATGCGTAGGTTGAATAGAAATTATTATCCCAGTCAACAAAATTACATAAAGCTTTGGTCCATAGACTCATGCATATTAAATATATGGCAATTGTGTAGTATGTCAGTGGAAGAGAATATATTCAATTTTAATCATCTACTTTTATTTTTAAAAAATTATCAAACGTCATCATTGTATCTTAAAAGGTTTATGGCGCCTTGCCTACCAACAAGACAATAATAGAATTATGAGATGTGTAGCTGCCCTCCAACAGCAACACTTCCTTTCATTAATGTGACCTTCCTTTTGAGCAGATAGTGGAGCTACAGCACCACCCACAGTCTGCAATCCCTGCCATATTGATTATGGGTGTGAAATAGTCAGATGCCAATGTCCATCAGGTCTACCTGGAGGAATTTTACTGCTCATGACCACCTTCCAATTCTGTTTTCTCTAATGAATTCTCCTTTCTTACAGACTCCAGGGAGAGATTGATTCTGCGTGACGGTGATCATGAGATGATGTTGCTCCTCGGGTACATTAGACTTTACTGTTTCCACAGAATACAATCAAACATTTTGATTTTCCATCCCACTGTCTGCATTTTCTGCTTGCTTATTTCCAACGTTATAAAGTAGATAGCAGGGAAATAGGAGGAGATATTATTCCATTTGGGCCGCTATAACTAAGTGCCACACACTGGGTGGCTTTTAAACAACAGAAACTTACACTGTTCTGAAGGCTGAAAATTCCAAGATCAGGGGATTTTTTTCTGTGTTTGATGAAGACTCACTTACTGGATTATTGATGACACTTTCCTGCTGTGTCTTCACAGAGGAGGATCCAGGTTCCCTCTCCGGTCCCATTTTAAGAGTACTAATACCATTTATGAGGGCTATCTCCTTATGACCTAATTACCTCCCAAAGGTACTGTCTCCTAACACCTTTACCATGAAGCTTAGGATTTCACTATATGAATTGGAAGGGAACACGCACATTCATGCCAAGACTGTATCTTAGGATAATTGTTTCTCATCTCTCAGTTTTCAGTACCATACTGTGTTGATTTCCATCTATCTAATGATGTAAGACTATATCTTACTGAACTGCTTTTGTGTGTTATGTCCAAGGTATATATTCAAATATCAGAAACAGTAATTTACATGAGTTCATACAACTGACAGGCACACTTTGAATCTCCTGGCTCACCAAACACATTTTAGATTGTGAAAATATTCAGTATTCAATTTAACTGGCTTTTAGAACATTTGGGAAGAGAGAAGCGTGGGTTTTGAAAAAGCAGTAATAGAGAATCTTTGTTTCCACCGCCTAATTCCATCCAGGATTCGTATCTGTTATACAGGCCTAGAATTACAATCAGTACCTTCCTATATGGACTAGAAAGGAGCCAGCACTAGTAAAAAAATATTGCTTGAGAAAAAAAAAAATGAAGTGAGTGCAGGCATGCACATGAGAGAAATAGATTTAAGTCTATTTTTTAATTAAGAAATATGACCACCAAGTACGGCCCTAATCAAATGGTTGCATGGCTGATAACCAAACCAAGAGGATACTTTTGTAAACAAAGATTGCCAAGTTCCCAACCAAGACCTAAAACCCACTCTTCATTATTCATGGCAGTATGTTTTATTAAGTCATATCTCCAATTAATCAGAGAATAAGACACAGTATTAGAAATAAGACATAAACACCACCAAAGTCTTCATGATGTCATTTTTCTCTATCGCAAGTAACCTTAACTCTGATGGCAGAATTTGAATCATAACTCAACTTTCCCAGTACAGGTTGAGGATAAAATATACAAACTGAATATAGAAGACCAAACAATTCAGTTAAGAGGTGTTCTCTACTTCCCTTAGAGACATAGTTTTCATTAAAATATCATTACTTATTTTTTTTGTTACATTCATAATTCTATTAAGAATTTTGTCTGAAATTAACCAATGTTTAACTTAAAATAATTTTAGTCTGCTGTACATTTTCTCTCATACAATTTTCCCTCAAATGTTAATAGTTCTTTTTTAGGACAAAATATTAAAATCAAATAATTTCAAAAAGGAGATTCCAAAGATTTCAAACTAATTAGTTTGACAGAATTCAAGGTAACATTCTTGCAATGTATCACCCTGAAACAAAAACGTGCCTAAAGCAGGAGATCATGGCATAAATGGAAGCATGAAGAAAATAACTGAGAAGAGTGATATCTTTATTCTCATTAAATTTGGAAGTTAAACCCTTTCCATCATGATATTCAATTAAAAAAATAAAACATAATAAAATCAAAATAAAATGAAGACAGTTGAATAGAATGAGAGCATGAAAATGATTATACCTCATAAGAAAGAAAAAAAAAGGGCAAAATGTTGAGAAAACACAGAAAAGCTTTCTTTTAGGTGTGGGTCTGCCCTAACAGGTAATCTATTAAATCTACCATAAAGAAATTATTCAAGTAATCCAAATCAATTTTATACTAAATACTTAACAATTGTGATACTCAATTTTATGATGCACAAAGTTCAGGTATATAAAATTTCAAAATTTTTTGAATTCAAAATTTAATAATTTATAACAAAATATTATAACTGAAGCACGCATTCTTACTCTAATCCCTGTGTTATAATTTTAACTTCAGTGTACTTTCAATTTTACCTTAAAATTTTATTCAATTTGTCCATCCTAAGGGTGGGAGGTAATGGAAGAGCAGATGTGTTAAAACAGGTACAGAAATGGGAACAATTGGCACAAAACAGCATCAAAGTCACTGTAATGAAAAAAAAAAAAAAAACTGTGAAGATTGAGCAAAATTATACAAGAAGATTACCCAGGCATTGGACTTGAAAATATGAAATGAAGTTCATGGAAGAGGATGGATATATGTAGGGTTCAGAGTATATATGAAAGTAAAAGGATGCAAATATTTTAGCTTTCCTGTCTGAGAAGGCAGATTCATGGGTACTTGTACTGTCTCATCCAAATCTGCTGATAAGGGATATTCTATTTTCCTTTATTGCATTCTATTTTTTCAAATCTTCAGGATTTTTTTTTTCATCTTAAATAGTTATCTTTAAATATGACACCACTGAGTTGAAAAATTCAGCAGCAAACCTCCATCCGTGAGAACAATGACAGCATTAGACTTTTGCTTTTTAAAATGTGTGACTTAAAATAGATAAATTAAAGAGTTTTATTTTTTTTCTGGCTCTGTAAGATGTGGTCACAAACCCTCAGCATTCGTCCTATTAGTTGTGTGCTCTCCTGCATCATTGCTCCAGAGTGTAAACAGATGGTCCTTGATTTACAATGGTTGGATTTAGGATTTTTCCACTTTTCCATGGTGTGAAAGTGATACTATTCAGTAAATGTTGCAGTGTGAATTTTGATCTGGTCCTAATGTAGTGATGTATGATGCAATCCACTCTCGTGATGCTGGGTAGCCTCAGTGAGCTCAGTTTGGAGCCCTTCATGTGATCTTGAAGCAAACAATGAACAGTATACACAGTTCTGTGCTGCTTTTATTATATATTGGCAGGTTGACTGTAATAAACACATATTTGACTTTTATTTTTGACTTAAAATTTGCTTCTCAAGACATAATTTCCTCCTAAGTCATGGACTATCTGTAGTTTGGAGATGCTTGTCTTTTGAATAAGTCTATTTTTTCTGTTATTTGATTTTAAGTGTGAGCTTACACTCTGCTCAGGAGAAAAAAAATGACTTTGGGGGAAAAGTTCAAGTTCTTTCTATTGATATCATCAATCATGCTGAAGTAGAACATGTCTGAACATTTGTCTTAAGGCTTATGAACCTAAGAATGACATAAAATCCAGCAGCATCTATAGCAGGTGAAGAGAGCAACTCTGCTGACCAAAAAATCTGGAATTACCTCAAGCACCTGTATATTTCTAAGAAATACAGGAAAAAGCATGAAGTACCCATTGCATAATCTTTAACCTATGTGTAAAGAAAGATTGATAATACACAAGTATATTACACTAAAATAAGCTTAATATTCAGTTAGTCTTTGGTGGTAACTTTAGCCCTACTTAGATCTCAATCTCTCTCTCCCTTTCTCTCTTACACACACACACACACACACACACACACACACACACAGTCTGTAACTATTTTCTCTTTTATGTTTTCCTTGAAAATTGTGGGAATTCCAGTTTTTTAAAGTAGGGGATGGAAGTGAGAAGAGAAAAATACAAGTGAAATGTCAATTTATCTGAAATTTTCAAATAATCACCTTGCAGAACATATATACTTTTCGCTCTTAGTATGAGCTTTAGTAATGTGCTGATCATACAACAATCCCTTCATTTGTTTAACGGTGAACACTCATGCAGTTATTTGGATGGTCTGGAATGAAATAGATATTATAATGGATTATTTTCTTCAATACTTCTAAGGATATCAGCAACCTGCTGAGATGAAAGATTTCCAAGATGATTTATAGACTTCACTGATATAAAGTTCTAAACTATTATAATGACTTGAAACTGCAAATCCACTTATAACATTTAAAAATCCAATGTGTTGCTCAATCCCTTACCACTCAAATACTGAAGGCTAATGTCTTAAGATATATATGCCAAAGATAGCCATAGCACCATGAAATAATTTTTAACTGCTTAACGAATTGTTAGTTTAACAACTGCCATAGTTTAGGCTCTAAAATGATGTAATATTGGTAGAAAATCTTTGTAGAAAGCATAACGTTTTCTGTTAAGAAAACTTCAGCCACGAGCAGTGATGCACACCTGTTATCCCAGCAGCTCTGAGGGCTGAGCCAAGAGGATCACAAGTTGATAACCAGCCTCAGCAAAAGCGAGGTGCTAAGCAACTCAGTGAGACCCTGTCTCTAAATAAAATAGAAAATAGGGCTGGGGATGTGGCTCAGTGGTCGAGTGCCCCTGAGTTCAACCCCGGGTACAAAAAAAAAAAAAAAAAAAAAAAAAAGAAATCATATTCTAATGCTATGTATACATGATTCATTGAAGCAGAAATCAAGACTATATTTATGATCTAAACATCATTCACTGAGGCAGAAATCAAAAGGTTATATTGACATATAGGAGAAACCTAAGAGGAAGTTTTAATATACACTGATGATAAAATGCTATCAGGGAAAATGCATGCACAATTCAGAAACCAATGGAAAGATTTAAAGTGAAATGGTTTCTCCCTGGCAAGAATTTTAAGTTGGTTTCATATCATGTCATTTAAATATATTATCATCATCAATTTTCTAGTTGTTAAAGATATGGAAAATGCTAAGGATGGAATCAGGAATTCCAACAAGCAGGGTTGGACAGAGTTTAAACTGTCATTAAATCTGTAAAGGAAACTTTATGGCTTATTAAAGATATAAAAAGTTATATTAAATGCATTTGTTCAAAACTCTATAATCATGGAATGGAATTACATTTAACTAGTGAGATGTAGCAAAATCCCACAGACATATATGTAAAAAATTTTCAGACAAAAATCTATAGCATTTTTACAAAAAATGTGCATAGTTTCCATTTTTCATGATCAAAATAAACTCCTAAGTCTTTCCACCACTTCATCAACTTTTCCACATGATCATTTAATTATTACATCTCAAATATAGCTTACTTTCAAACGGTAATGTTACATTGTTGTACTCTTCGTAATCCTACCTTTTAATTGAAGCCGTTCCTTTTAATTTTATCATCTTTTCTTCTCACCTGATGAGATGTATTAAGCACCTGCATTTCACCTGCACTCATAGACTTCCAGATACAGCAATTGACAAAACACAGAAAAAAATACTGCCGACATGAGATTTAAATTCTAGTATGCAATAGTTAATAATTATCAGTACATGTTCAGTGTTCAAGATAATGCTTTTAAGAGACATAAGCCAGAGAAGACAGTACTTGATTGGGAAAACAAAAATCTCAGTGAAATGGTTGTAGATTTTCATTACAGAAATGGCAATTGAGCAAAGACAGGAAGAAAGTGAGTGATCCATGTATACATTTGTGAGAAAAAATGTTTCAGGTAGGCCAACTATAAGTGAAATACAATTAAAGTAATAGTGAAGAAGAAATTGCAAATATGTTTTACATAGGGTAAAAGTAAAGCCAGTGGAGGACATTGTCTTCAAGACATTGGAGAAGGAAGGAATAGTCAAATAGTTCAAGTGCTGCTAGATAGCAAAATAATGAGAGAATTGCTATTGTTGGATCTGAAATATCCTCCAAAGCCTCATGTTGAAAGTATTGCCCCAAATGCATCAAGATTCAGAGGTAGGCCTTTAGGCACTGACTTGAATCATAAGCAGCATTCTCACTTCATCAGTGTATTAATCCATCAAATTAATCCAGTGACAGCAGAATGGACTTCTGGGAGGTGGTACCTAATTGAAGAAGTAGGCCATTGGGGTTTTTCTCTTCTCTCTGCCTCTTCTCTCTTCTTCCAACCCAGCTGCCTCTGCCATTGACTTCTGCCATGATGCTTCTTCCTCAGAGCCAGTTGAACATGGACTGAAACCTTTGAAACCATGAACCAAAATGTCTTTCTTCCACTTAGTTGTCCTTTTCAGGTATTTTGGTCACAGGGACAAAAAGTTGACTAACACAAGAACTGATTTTTTGTTATCAAATGTAGCAAAAGAGAGGTCATTTGTTTCCTTGAGAATAGACATTTTAGTGAAGTGGTTTTGATAATAACCTGGAGTAGAGTAGAAACTGAAAGGATAACTTTAGAAAATATTCTAGAAATCTTTCAAAAAGAAGGAGGAGAGAAATGGCAGATGGCAGATAGAGGTGAATGTGGGATATATATATATATATATGATTATAAATGTGGGAATGATGCATATATATATATGATTATAAATATGCACATATTTGTGAAATTAAGAGTGTAAGTTATGATGGTTGATTGATCCAAAAGAAAGAAAAAAGTGAAAGAGAGGAAAATCATTAAGTGTAATAATAAAGCAAAGCTATGAATCAGTGTTCTAAAGTAGGCAAGTGGCATAGATTCTGTGAAGAACAGGCAGATAATTCATATTTAATAGGGGCAGTGCAGCGGGTACTGGAAACAATTATATGTAAGTTTGTAAATGTGATGGGGGTTCACTTAGATTGCTATTGTATTTAAAAGAAATGCTTATCCGTGATTCCAGTGAGCTTAAGGGTATAGATATTGAAGACATGAGGAAACAGGAAAAAAAAATCTCATAATTGCCAGCAGGAGTAAAATCTGTCTTAAAATCGAGGGTCCTGCAATTAAAGCAAGTTTTAGTGACCGCTCATATGCTTTCTATAATCACCTTCATTTTCATGACTGGTATGTAAGGAGAATGGGAGGAACACAGGACAAGCAACGAGTGTTTCTATAAGGAAATATAATAAACTGAGAGAAAAGTAAAAGTAAGGCTACCTCCTAGGTAAGCAATTATAATAAAGGATGATAAATGTCTATTTAAGAATGGAGAGTGCTGAGAAACAGGGAAAGTTAGGACAATATTATATGATTAAGTTGAATTTTTCCTAATTATGAAAGTAAAATATTTTTGCAGGACCACAGATTGTTAACTTTTTATATTTTGTTACAGTTACATATAATAGGACTGAAATTACTCTGTATGTGATGTTTGAAAGATTTCTCTATCATTTAATCTTATCATAGATATTGCACTAGTTTTCTCCAGATATACCTAATTAGGTGTATTGGATGGATGGATTGGATGGATGAATGGATAGATAGATAGATGATAGATAGATAGATAGATAGATAGATAGATAGATAGATAGGTAGATACATAAAGAAGAGTTGACTCAGACCTTTCCAGAGCTTGAGAAGTCCCATGATCTGCCATCTAAACATGGGAAGTCCAATAAAGCTCATGGAGTAATTCACTCACAATCCAAAGGCCTGAGGAACAGGGAGCCCATTGTTTAAATCTCAAACTGAAGGACAGAGATGATGAGGTGGGATATCCCAACTAAGCAGACAAAGTGGCAAAAGGGGTGAATTCCCTCTTTTGGGACATTCTGTTATTCTACTCTCAAAAGAGTGGGTGATGCCTCCCACATAGAGGAGGGAAATTTACTTACTGATTTAAAAAATTAAGCCCATCCAACAATACCTCACATATGTACTGAGATAATGTCTAACTTTGGTACCACATGGTCACTCAGGTGGATGTAAAATTAAGTATCACAAATACTTTTTCACATTTCATATTATTTGAAACGTAATTTAATCACTTATAATAACAACCAGTCTCATTTTGACAGCGTATGCATGAAACAACTCACATGCACACGCACGTGCTCACACACACACACACACACACGCACACACATACATTTCATTTTATGGTTTATTGAATCCTACATTCTTGGATACTTAGACTATTTGCAATAATTGTTCAATCCACTTGTTTTTCTCATCAATGTTTTCAATCTTTTCATTGTCTCCAGCTGGAAGATCTTTCAGCTCTTATTTCATTAACTCAGTCCCTGGATCTCTTTTCCTAGACCTTCTGAATCAATTGATGCCTATTTTTTCTTTGGACATTTATTTTCTTTTTCATTATTTTCTTTTTGCTCCTGATCTAATAGTCCTCTCCATCTCTTTTCAGTTTCCTCTGTTTCTGACTCATGTTTAAATAGGGCAGTACTCAAAGTGCTTAACCCTTTGATTTTTCTATTCTACTTTTACATTGACTTTCTTTCTGTCATGGTTTGTGAAATTTCTAGATCATATCTATTGCTAATTACAGGTACACATGTTCAGCGTTCTACTGACCATCCTATTCTAGATCTACCCCAGCACTTCACTCTGAACAAATCCCAGAGTTTATTAGTTTTCTTTCCCTAAGACCTCTTCCATTTCAGACTTCTCCACTGCATAAATAACTGGTGAATCTATGGATGATACCAACTATAAATATGTTACATTTCCTGGATTTCTCATTCTCTCATAATTATGACCCTCTTACCCAATTATTTGGTAAACTTTACTAATTGAAAATATATGCATTTCCATACTGCTTTTCTTGCCAGTGACCTAATTTAGGAACTCCATGCTTTTTTAGTAAAAACTGAAATAATCTCCTTCCAGAATGTCTTACTTTTTGTTTTATCTGCTTCCAATTTATCAATCAAGTGTCTCCCAAAATGATGCTTCTAATTTGCAAGTCTGATGATCAGTACATTGCTCCTGGGTCTCAAACTTTGTATGCAAAAGGAACACTTGGGAAGCATATTAAAATTAAAGATGCAAAACATCTCCTTCAAAGGCTCTCAAGTCTTTTGATTAAATCTGTTGTTATTAAATATTACATATAAATAAAAACAAAAAATATAAAATAAAAATTAGAAGTGTAGTAATCATGTTACCTATTTGTTTATATATGCATATATAAATTAATGTGCATATTGTGTATATAGCATACAGATATGCTTTGACTTACAATAAGCTTATGTGCCAATAAAATCAATAAAAATATTGTAAGGTGAAGATATACTTAATATACTTAAAATACCAAACATCATAGTTTAGCAGTCCAGTGTAGAGTATCAATAGTTTATCTTCCTGATCATGCAGCTGACCAGGAGCTAAGGCTCTTTCCCACTGCCCAACATCTCCAGAAGGCATCATATCACATCTGACTAGCCCAGGATGTGATCAAAACTCAAGTTAGCTTTTTACTGAATGTATTTTGGACCATTATTAAGTAAAAAACTCATGAAATTGAATTCTTCCAAGTCTGAAGTTGTCTGCACATTGTGTATGTTTCTGGTATAATTTTTTTCCAAAAAGACTACTCTATGACTGGTTATATTAAATATTTTAATATTTTGGGAGCACCTTTAGATTTATAGGAGACAATTATTATTGCTTGCTAAAATCATACCTATTTAACATTTTTCAAATTTTAACGTATTTTGCATATTTGGACTTAGGCATGCTTTATCAATTTATATGTGTTTAATATTCAGTCACATTGATGTGTAGTTGTATGTTTTCCTTTAAAGTGGCACGTATTTGTACCACTATGTAACAATTGTTTTTACTCCTGCTGTAGATGAATAACCAAGTTGCTTCTAATTATATATTTCAAAATAGCTGCTCTGAGTATTTACTGTCTCTTCTCTCTGATACCCATATAAAAGAATTAATCTAAAAGTGGAATCTGCAGGTGGAATTATTTACTGCTTTATAGTTTTACAACACGCCAGAATATTTTTCTAAACACTTGCAATAGAGCCCTTTGATCAAACTGCTAGTTATTTACTACCCATGTTGTAGATTAACATCCCTCATCATTTCTCTCCTGAAAAGTAGTATACTCCTATACCATATATGCTTAAAGGGTAATGGAGATATTAAAGTTGTTTTGCATTTTTACTGATTTTGGGGGGTATCAGGGATTGAACTCAGGGGCACTCAATCACTGAGCTATATCCCCATCCCTAATTTTTTGTTATTGTCGTATTATACTTAGAGCCAGGTTCTCACTGAGTTGCTTAGTGCCTCACTTTTGCTGAGGCTGGCTTTGGACTCTCAATTCTCCAGTCTCAGCCTCCCAAGCTGCTGGGATTACAGGCTTACACCATGGTGCCTGATTCATTTTTACAGAGTTCTTGAGATAGTTTCTTAAACCATCTCAATTCTATGAAATACTAGTGTTCAATTATTTCCAAAAATTTCCAAGATGACATGAAAACAAATCATTCTTGTCAATATTATTTTATCACCAATTAAAACAATATTTTAGTTTTGGACATCATAGGATGGGTTGTGAATTTTGATTTAAAGAATTAAAATTAAATAATGTAAATGTGTTTTTAAAGCATGAAGAAGCATAAGGTAATCACTCAGTGTACCAGAAATATTTTAGTTATATAAATACAAAGGCCTTCAGTGTTAGAGACTAGTGGAAGATAACCTCCACTCAACTGTAAATCTTCTTCAATATATTTAACCTGATCAAAGACAGTTCTGCCTAAATAGTTTTAACAGTTACACACTTTACTGTTTCAAACTGCAGGACAATAGAACTCAAACTCCAAGTGGAAAGCCCTTCATATTCAGTTGGTTTGCCTTTTCCATGTTTGTTATGCCTTGATACCAAAGCAGTGTTTTGCATATAGTGAGTGTTGAATAAATATATAGTGACTAAATGGATGATAGAATAAGCATTTCTTTCTCTTTAATACCATCTGTGACCTTAGTTCTGCTCTTTAAAACAATGCAAAACATATTTCTGATTTACTTTTTAATGAAGTTATAACAGTTGAAATTGCCAAAATATAAATCCTCTGAGTCTTGTGGACATTTTTTGTCTTTCTCTACTGCCAATGAAAATTTTCCAAAATCCTTTCAAGCTTTCTTAAATACATGTATTTAAGATTATTTCACCAAACTTAGTGTTTCTTTATGTGTTGCCTGTTTTCCAATGTTTTTTATCTATGACGAGTGTCATTGTCAGATACAAGTCAAGTACAGTAGATTCATGTTTGCACTCTACAACAATTCTATGTAATTCCTGCAGCCATTTGGCACATCTTGATAATGACATTAATGAAAATCACAAAGTTTATTCACAGATGAAATGCCACCTATGTGATGCAGCATTTACATCCTGAAAATGCAAAGGTGTAATTGAGATTGAAAATCTGGAGAATAATTTTAAGCATTTCTTTATGGGCTAAAGGCAAAAGTAGGCTTTGAATAGTTTCAAGTCTAGTTTAATATTATCAGAAACATAATCTAACAGTTTTCTCAATGATATATAGATAGACAAATGGTAAAACACACATGGTATGCTTTGCATTTCATTTTATTTTATTATTTTAAGTCATTTAAATCAGAAAATTCTTAATTTCATGCCAGGTCTCAAGTGCATATTTTTTTTTTGTTTCTAACATATATATGAACCATTTTTATTGTAACCCTGATGGCAAATTACTGGCCCAATTCCTGTAATGAAACAAGCTTGGTTCTATTTGGGGGAACTTTCATCTCCAAAGGACAGTGCAATTCGTTTTCCGAGTTCACCTTGAAAATACAGTGCCTCTATTTTTATTCCCTGCTGGCATAGCAAGCAAGCATAATGAAATCTGTCCATGTTGTTAGCTTCAGTAAATTGCTTCTCCCCCTCCTCGAACTTTATCTTCCTCTGTCCACTTTGAAAAATTTCCTATCAACCTCAACGTTTGTGTCACATTTTGCAATATAACTTGCCATCTTTAGCCAAAATAAGAAAGTACTTATGTATTTTGAAGTTGATGACTTAATAAAAATGATAGCCTGTGAATATTATATTCATCGAAATCCTTAATACACTATTTTATTTCAAAATGATCAACATAAATGTTGTTTAAAAGGTGAGGCACTTCTTTTCGATCACCTTTTTTATTTCTATTTTTAAATTTTTAATTGGTTATTCTTAATCATATATGATAGTAGAATCCATTTTGATAAAATCATACCAATAAATATTTTATTCTAATTAGGACCTCATTCTTGAGGGTGGACAGGATAATGGGATTCACTTAGGTATCTTCACTAGGTTTTGAGGATGAGTATTTTTCAGTTACACAAACGATCTTGAGAATCCTGCAAATACTAACCATAAGATAAACTAACATTTACTGAATAATACCTTGATAAAGTCACTGTGATAAAAGACCATATGCTCTAAATGATTCAGTATTCAGGAATTCATTCGAATCAGTACCACTACCCATACCTTTCAGGTAAAAATACTGAAGCACAAAAATTTTAAACAGCAAGTCCCTTGAATGCAATATAAAACTTCAAAAAGTTTTCAATCAAAAATCACAAAGAGTAGTGATAAAAACATTCACAAACGTGTGAACACATGTCTAATTACTTTTTATGCATTCCCTCAGTGACTCTTTGTCATATCTTTTTAAATATGGCTACCCAGTGATAGAATTTAAGCCAATTTTGGGGTACAGATAATTTATTAAGGAAGGATTGTGCTTAGATAATTGATAAACAGCATTGATGAAGGACAGGAGGATGAGGATGCCAAGCAATGATTCATCTTAAACAAAGTCCCACATGGAATCTGAGGAAAGAAGTGAACAGCATGAAATTCCAGGTAATTCCCTCT
This sequence comes from Glaucomys volans, assembly GCA_020662805.1. NCBI lineage: Eukaryota > Metazoa > Chordata > Mammalia > Rodentia > Sciuridae > Glaucomys > Glaucomys volans. The sequence goes on along the minus strand of JAJEJO010000194.1, from coordinate 114,839 downwards.
TCCTACCCAGGACTGCACAATGGCTCTGACCCTTGGTGGAATGTGGCAAGTGCCACTTTCCTGTTACCAGGTAAAAAACAAAACAAAACAGAAGTACAGAGGTATTAGTTGGCATGCAGCAGTGGTAAAAGGATTTGAAGGAGTTCAGCGTGACTGACACTGTTTGCTTAAGATTTCATTGTGATCACCTTCCCCAGATTCACATGTTGAAGACCTAACCTCCAAAGGGGTTGGATTTCCAGATAAGGTCATAAAGGAGGTAAGTGAAGTGAAATGAAGTCATAAGGGAAGGCCATCACCAATAGGACCTGTGCCTTGCAAGAAGTGGAGATGCCAGGAGGCCAGGAGTGCCCAGAAAAGGTCACGTGAGGACACGGAAGGCAAACCAAGGAAAGAAACCTCAGGGGAAACAACCTGTCAACACTTCATTCTTGATTTTCTACCCTCCAGAACCACTAGCAAAGAAAATTTCTTGGGTAAACCATTCAGTTTGAGTTCAGCTTTGGCAGCCCACTGTAAAATTTGTTATCATACCCTTGGGATAGGTACTATTATTATCATAAATCTCTGCTCTCTCTCTCTCTATATATATGTATATATATATATACATATTTATATATCTATATGTATATATATATAAATTTTCCCATACCAACACTGAGCACAAATTTGCACAAATTTTTTATTAGAGCCCTGATTTAAATGTAATTTTCTAAAACTGGAAGAGAAATCTGTATTTATAAAAACACATACATGTTTGGCAAAATAAACATCATATGCTACCCACCCAGAGATACCACCATGTTTTCCTCCAAGTTGAGTTCATCTATGCAGGATATTGCCTTTCTAGATCATGTCGACATACCAACTAAAATCTATTACTGCTGGCTTCAGTTTCCTACAGGCCTTCTTTTAATTATCAGACCTTATTTTTCCCTTTTTGTTTTTGTTTTTATTTGTATCCAGTGTATAATGTCTGGTACATCTTAAAACTTCTTCTTTTTAATGTATTAATACCTTCAAGCATAGCCTGATATGCTCTAACTTTCTTGTACTTTCTATTTCATTTAATACTGACACAATCTATTAAAAGCAGATGATAAATCTGAGACTTAGAGTCAAGGCTATGACTGTCGGAACAGAATTTGTATGCGACTGGACCAAGTCTTGAGACCAGTCCTGACCCATTTCATAACTGCATGCTTTAACAGTGTACTCTACCACCTGATGATCAGCTCTAAGATTGGATTTTTAGTACCTCTAAAAGTTCAGACTGGTTGATTTGCATTACAAAATTCCCCATTCCAATGGAAAAGATCATTATAACATTTTCCTCATGAAAGTATTGCAAATAAACAGAAATAAATAAAATTATACCTTGGCATTTGAACATTTATGGAAGACAGTTCGTACCATACTCTTTGTTGAGTCACAAACCTGTAGAGCTTATGAGAACAAACAAATCCTGTATGACATTGATAGTTGCATTCAAGTTCAGAAGGCTCACAGTCATTCTGATGACTTTATAATACCCTTTCAGGTAATGTTTTTCAAAATATTATTATTCATACACCTTAAATTAAGAAACATTGACTCATGTATTACTAGCTAAATCTATTTTCAATTCTAAATCTACATGGATTACATTTTCCACTTATTACCATATAAAAGACAGAAGAAAACAGTTGAGGAAGAGAGGGCAGATTGATGGTTTATGAATGACAGCAGACACTGACATAACTACTAATAGATGCAGGCTCTATGCTAAAATGCAATCTCTTTTGTTAAAGTTTTGTGTTTTGTTTTGTTTTGTTCGTTCTATGGGGAAAGTTAAGAGGAAATATAATGCTTGGTCAGTATAGTGATTATATCATTAAAGAGAAAAACACAGAAGATACGGGGGCAGGAACATTCTCTTCCTATTACCTGGCTTTTTAATTCTAAGCGTTACACTTCTTTATTACCCATTATACATTTATTTGTTGCTTGAGATCATCTCTTTCCTACACACTGAATTGTGAACTCTAGGAGAGTACAGCAAAGTGTGGTCTATAAGAGACATTCACCAAAGGTGAAGGGGCTCATTCAAGCAGTAGTTTAAATAAGCATATTATTTTCTTTAATGCTGATTAGACAATTACAATTTTATTTGTTTTAGAATTGTTAGACTAATGTACTTCCAACTCACTTTTGCATTTAGGTGAAGCTCTTATTAGTTTGAACCAAATTATTTTAACATGCATGGTTTTTCTCTAACACAATTTATTCCATATTAATTAAAGCATTATGAGTTTGTTGACTTAAGTGAAATTTCTTCAGAATGAACTTTGTATATTGGGATCACTTAGTAATTCATGCTTTTAAACATTTCCAAAATAATAATTCCAATGCTATGAAATCATTTTCTCTTTGTCCCCCATCAAGAAATAATTTCATTTTCTCTCACTTTGCATTTAGTTTGATAAAAATGCCTCTTTGGTATATATAAAATGGAATATTACTCAGCCATAAAGAATAATAAAATTATGTCATTTGCAGGTAAATGGATGAAGTTGGAGAATGTCATGCTAAGTGAGATTAGCAAATCCAAAAACCAAAGGCTGAATGATCTCTCTGATAAGTGGATGATGATACATAATGTGGGGTAGAAGGGAGGCAAGAATAGAGGAAGGATGGATTGCATAGAGGGAAAAGAGAGGTGGGGTCGGGGTGGGGGGTAAGAATAATAACAGAATGAGACAAACATCATTACCCTATGTACATGTATGATTACACAAATGGTGTGACTCTTCTTCATGTACAACCAGAGAAACAACACTCCATTTGTGTACAATGAATCAAAATAAATGAATTTTAAAAGTGCCTCTTTTTTATATGACTCCATTAACTTAAACAAAATACAGTGGAAATACAATTTTGGATCTCCAAAGTTCATGTACCAAGAAAATCTAGCAGTTTCCACTTTTGGGCTTTGGAAGAAGTAAATCACCAGCTAAGAAATACTGCTAAACGAAATTCTTCTATCCTAGGAATAAATTAAATGTAGATATCCAGGCCATGTGAGAAGAGAGAGTCAAATGTCTATCCAGTGCCCAGACAATTCAGCCATTTCTGCCTGGCTTATTACCTGTGAGGGAAGAAGCCATCTTAGATATTTTAGTCTTAGCATATGCCATTTGGATCCAAGACAATATCTGCCACTGAGCTCATACTGATAGAAGATTTGTAAGCAAATAATGTGTTGTATAAGCTGCTAAATATTGGAATGATTTATTATGCCTTAATAGATAGTCAAAGTAGCCTAACTTCAAATATATTTAATTTTTTTCCTCTCTTTCAATATTATATCCACATAAGGTACAGGCATTCTTTTCTTCTCCTAAAGTCTGAATCTGTACATCAGAGTGATTGGAGGTGGTCTTCCCTTATGCCAGCACTTTTGGATTGTAGGTTATCAAGATGAATTTTAAGATACAATTTGGAAAGCTCAGTTCTTTCTATTAAGCTACTTTCTCTATTTAGTCTTTATGAGTAACAGAGGTGATATTTTTGGACTCCATTTACCCATTTCTATTTTGTTTCATATTTCCATAGAGTTTAGATTGTGGATTAGGATGAAATGCAGTAATTATTGACCTATATCAAACACCCTGCTACTTAGGCATGCATGGCTTATAGAAAGTCATTTTGCTTCTTTGGCCTGCATTCTTCGTTTGTAAAATAGTAGACCATCTCTAAAGTTCTAAAGTTCCCTGAAACTTTAATATTGAGTTAAATCAGGGATGATAATATACCATATTAAATGCATATTATTTCAATCAAAGGTATGTAGTCCTGATACTGACAGTAAAAACTAAGTAATTTTCCATTCATCTTCTAGATCACCATATACAATGAACAGAGATTGTGCTATTAATGTACTGAAAATTTGTTCTCTTTTTCAGGATATTAGAAACCTAATACAAGGTGTCAGTAAGTATGGTTTGTCCCCAGACCACTCTTCTTATCGTTAGCCTTCTTGCTATGTCCTTTCATGGCCTTTCCCTTGTGGGCACATCCCCAGGAATGGAACCACCAATTGACCCAGCTAACCCACTCCTCAGGAGATTTATACCCAAACGACTTAAAATCAGCATACTACACTGAAGCAGCCACAGGAATGTTTATAGCTTCTCAATCCACTATAGCAAAACCATGGAACCAACCTAGATGGCCTTCAACAGATGAATAGACAAAGAAAATGTAGTATATATACACAATGGAATGTTACTCAACCTTAAAGAAGAATGAAATTATGGCATTTGCATGTAAATGGATGGAGCTGGAGAATATGATGCTAAGCAAAATAAACCAATCCCAAAAATTCAAAGGCTGAATATTTTCTCTGATATGTGGATACTAATTCACAATCAGGGGGCTAGAGTAAACAGAGGTACTTTGGATTAGGAGGAGGAAAGTGAAGAGAGGAGAGAGGGCATGGAGGTAGGAAAGATAGTGGAATGAATTATTACCCTATGTGCATATGTGATTACATGACTGGTGTGATTCTACAACATGTACAACCAGAAGAATGAGAAGCCATATTGCATTTATGTATGACGTATCAAAATGCATTCTACTGACATGTATAACTAGAACAAATTTTTAAAAAGAAAAACAAAAATCTATTATATGGATTAGGGCCTCACCCTAACAGTGTCATTTTAAAAACACCACTTGAAAGATATATCCTTAAATATGGTGACATTCTGAGATACTAGTGTTGGGACCTTCCGCTTAAGAATTTGAGGGGGTACAATTCAACTGACAGCAGTTCAATCAGTTTAATCTAGGTTTCTTCTAGAGCAGCCCCTATGGAGATGGCTTCTGGGTATCTTATGTCAGATAATGAGAAGTAGAATTGTCAAATCACATTTATAAGAATTGCTTTTCCTCTAATTTTACTGAAAATTCAAGATGGGGCACTATCAAGACACAGGAGAAAACAGAAATCTAAGATGGTCATTGAAACTCTGTGGGCCCTTTATTCCAGCTCGGGGTTGCTTTCCTGTTTAAACATTTCTAAGTGAAACTACTAGCACAAATGGTAATTCCAAAATAAATGTTTCTATGTTAATCCCATCATGGTTATGACATTCTCCAGCTATAAATATTCATATAAGTGTAAACACTGGAAATGTCTTCTAAGAAAGCAATATAGTCAGAATAGGTATATCACATTATAATAGTGCCATAGTCAAAATTATTACCAGTAAATAAATTTGATGTTTGCCATGAGGTCTTGTTAAATTATTTACAAAAGAATTTGAATTGGTTAGCTCTTCTTTCCTGGGCATAAAAATGAGAGTGATTTCAGTCCAGCTTGTATCCTATTCTTTCTCATCTCCGAATTCCTGCAAATCACATGTTTCAGGTTAACAATGCTTTCATAAACCTTCAGGAATTACTGGTCTAAGTACACTGATGTTTATTAAGGCTTCAAAATTGAATAGTTTATATCTAATGTTTTCACAGCACTTTTCTAGAGGAGACTAAAGTGTTCTGAACTTCATACATTTAACATTGAGTTTAAATCCCAACTATGGTTTTTTTGATGCTGAATTGGCACTACCACTTGCTTTCATTTTGTCTTCCAGTATCAGTGAAAGCTCTCCCTAGGTCCAAAGAAAATGAGACAACCCAAGAAAAGCAACATGTTTCAAAAGAGGAGGTAATACTCATTGGATGAAAAGATTCACAGCATGGTAGACATATGCATTGACCACATAGTTCAAAAGTATCCTTCTGAGATGGACTACTGGCTTTCTTGCTTTCTTTCTCTTTTATTAATATATACATATATATTATTTTACTAGAGAGTAATTTTTTTTTTATTTTTACAGAATGCATTTTGATTCATTGTACACCAATGGGTGTACAATGAATCAAAATGGGGTACAACTTTTCATTGTATGGTTGTGCACAATGTAGATTCCTACCATTCATGTAATCATACATGTACATAGGGTAATGATGTCTGTCTCATTCCACCATTTTTCAAGTATCATGCTAAGTGAAATAATATATATATATAGATATATGTAGTATATCTATATATATATATATATATACATATATAGTTGTAAGTGAACACGATACCTTCATTTTGTTTTTCTGTGGTGCTGAGGATCATGTGCTAGGCAAGTACGTTACCACTGAGTCGCAACCCCAACCCTGACTATTTGCTTTCTTTGGCTAAAGAAATGCATTAGCTTTCATGTCATGGGGAACACAGACACGACTAGCTTGCCAGTCACACAAGTATATATTAAGATGAACATTTCAGAGACAAGTGTGTCATTGAAGCCAAGCATTAAGGCATTTCTGCAAGTTTAGCAATCAGTAAGGAGGCCTTGGGGAACCTACCCCCTCTAACTTGTCCATTGTGTAATATGTCAGGAAGTGTCATGGAAAAGCAAATCGGTGAGACAAGAATTGTCTGAGGAAATAATGATCTTTGTTCTTGTGATTTGCAGAACAGCAAAAGCATTTCATGAAAAGGCTATTAGGATCAAATGTGCATCATTGGTTCCACACACTGAGAAAGTGCCCACTGGCACTTTTGTTGTTTCCTCTGAGATGGAGCCCACCAGCCTGGCAACACACATCAATTGCCTATATAAACCACTCCTAAATCAGCTTCCCATTAACATGTACTTTGGACAAGAGTCCTCCATCTTCTGGTTGAACCAGCTTTTCAAATATAGACACCTCCTTTGCCTCAACGCCTGTCTCTTGACTTGATTGTTCTGTTGTGTTGCGAGCAGCCAGATTTGGATCTGGTGACATTATAAATTACAAATGCTGCTATGCACCAAAAAGAGAAATTTTGAAAGGAGACAATTTGTGTACTTTGCATATATGAATAGTTAGTAATGTGATTTTTCTTTTTCTCTAGGCTTGATACAATCAATGTGAACATATTTTTAGATATCAAAGTTGTAACAAATTACAAAACTATTGTTAGGTTCCACTTAGGCACTAATTCCAAAAGTATTTGAAAACCAATGTGATATAAAATAGTTAATAAGAATAATCACTACATAAAGGCCAAAGGATTGGTGCTGATCACTGAAAAAAAGTAGTGACTTGTTTCATATAAAAGAAACACTGGTGAGTTCATGAATAATTTACATGTGGAAGGCTGATGTAAGAGTTTAAAATGATGTCGGGAAAAATCATTCACCAAATAGGCCAGGCACATGCTACTGGAAGAGACCTAAGAATAAACTGAAAACCCCCAGCACTGTTAGGGGGCATCCACATGAGGATGGTAGAATATGTGGTAAGAGAATAATTCTATAAAATGGGCCCACTGTGCTGACCCCCACATGCTTTCTTTCCTAAGAATAAATTTACCTGCAGCCCTGTGTACAGGATATATCACAGTCCTTAACAAACTACCTGTTAACTGCAGGGAAAATGCAGGCCCAAGGTCATGTAAATGGGAGGAACCCAGCAGACTTTGGAGATCAGACCCTGAAGCTGAGGGAGGTAAGATAGTTACTCATTATAACAAAATCTGTAAGAATGTATGGTTTAGAACCCAATTAGAAACAGTCAGCATGGGCCCAGGAGACCTGGAGTCGACATGGCAGTGGGTAGTTGAAAATCTGATGTCATTTTGCTGTCAGTCAAAAGTTAAGAGGTGGACCTAGGTGGGACTTTCTGAAAAATCCTCGGGGGCCCCCAATAAAACCGGAGTGTAGGAGAGCCATATTGTCTCTCTCCTTTCTGAGAGGACCCTTGAGAGTTTCCCCTTTCCTTTTTCCTATCCCTTTAATAAACTCATTGCTGTTACTCTGATTGACATATCTGAAATCTTTCTGACTTGATGGCAAGAATGGGGGTTTAAGGGCAGGTCTTTGCACTGCCTCAGTTTACCAGGAGGCCCTAGCTTTGTAACACCACATGCCTTCTCCTGGATTACAATATAATATGGGGAACAGAGTTCCAAAAATTAGTCGTATAAATTATTTTATTGTGCTTGCATGAGCAATAAAAGTGTAGTATTAGAGCATATACCAGGCAATCTAACTATTAATATTTGTTATCAGTCCTCCGATCTCTATTTTAAAGCAATAACAATTTCAATGGCAATAAGGAAAAGTTTGGAAATAGAGACTTTAAGAAAGTAAAAACATGAAAAGAAGGTATAAAAGATACTATTGTTTCTTAAGTTACTATATGAATTCCACCCTGCTACCCACAGTTTAAAAGTGATTCAAACATGAGGCTGCATAGCCATTGTAACAGTTTTCCATGATCCTCCAGGAGGGTTTGCAGAGTACAGCAGGATCTGAGGTCTGGGGAGGCTCATTTCTGTACAAAACAGGTTGGTAGGATATTATTGAATTCATTGACAAATATAAATGGTAATGGGAAAGGTAAGGTTTTATTTGTTTTGAAAATATGGTGAATTTATTCAATAAAGAAGGTATAAATTTGAGATTTTTCTGAAATTCTTGACAAACTTTGACAAAAATAATCTGAGTGTTTGTAGTTAGCTTGCTACGTTTTATGTACTGGTCCAAGCATGCAGAAAGTCTTAGCCTAATTCTTTAAATTAAGAATTGCCCCATTTGGGGCTGGGGTTGTTGCCCAGTGGTAGAGCACTTGCTTAGCACATGTGAGGCACTGGGTTCAATCCTCAGCGCCACAGGAAAATAAACAAATACAATAAAAGTATTATGTCCATTTATAACTAAAAGTATTTTTTTAAAAAAGAATTACCTAATTTTTGCAGATGGCATAATGGGCTCATTTTATCTCTGAGTGATTTTTTTAATCTGTTAAAATAAGCAATAATATAAAAGAACTCTTCAACCTCTAATATGCTACATTAAGCAAAGATTATAGAGTAAAACAATGAGGTGTGAATTATGAAAGTGTTGGAATTTACTCCCTGAATACTCCGGATTAAAATCTAAGAAAGTGATCAACAGTTAGGGAAACAGGAAATAAAAACAATTAAGAGCTTGATTTGTCAATTATACTCAATTATCTTTTTCCCAGAAATTGAGGCTGAGGTCACAAAAGCCTGGCCAAGGAGAAGTTATCCCCCAAAATATAAACTGGGGCGGTATGGGCAATTATGGAATTATAAAAATGATGCTGAGGCATCTCAAGAAAGGACAGAACTTGTTCTGTTGAAGAAATAAACATACCTCACTAAAACATGACTTGACAGATAATTAAGACATTGAAAAATGAATACAAAGAGAGAGGCTTGTTGGTGAGATCCTGTATTCCCAACTACTCTGGAGGCTGAGACAGGAGGAATGCAAGTTCAAAGCCAGCCTAGGCAAATGAGAAAGATTCTTTCTCAAAATAAAATAAAGAGGGCTGGAGATGGTAGAATCCTTGTTTAGGATGTGCTAGAACCTGGGCTCATTCCCAAGTACCATACCCCCAAAAATAAATACAGAAAAGAAAATCAAAGATCAGAATTAAAATCCATGACTTTGATAATTTCATTGGTCTCTTCCTTGGGTCCTTAGAATGTGTAAAAATCTTTACTAGAGAAAATTCAGAAAGTCAGTAACATTCTAGCAAGCTGTTGTTTATGTGACTGAAATTCTCTGAAAGCAGAAGGCCCCATCATGGTATTAATGGAAGGAGGAAAGATGCGCAAGGGAGGTTTTTAGATAGCAAAAAAGAAAAAGGAAAGGTGCCTTTCTGTCATTAGTTTTCCCAAAAAGGACTACAGAATATGATTGAAAGTCGGTGACTAAGTCTTTAATTTCATGTTTTCACCCTCTTTATTTGCATGTTGATGTTTTTTGTACACAACAGTAAAACATTCTAGATGCTCCTGGTTTTGCGGTTTGTATTTTTTTTTACTAAATCTGAACTCACAGAGTCAGAATTATGGGGGTTTAATAGTATGATGCTTTGATCCAAAGATTTACTTGAGAAAGAAATTTTGCCTTCTTGATCACCCATTATAAATAAAATCACACTGTAGTAACTTGGTATCTGAAAGATTTCTTTTCAGGTAAACCAAACTCTCTCTCTCTCTCTCTCTCTCTCTCTCTCTCGGAAAATTCCATTGGCTTATACTTCAGTTTAGATATAGATAGTTAGCATAGTTTGACATCTGTGAACTGAGCATCAGTTCAGTTACATCCCCTCTATGAATTGGAAATAACAGTGACAAACTAATGTCTAAATTATGCAATAACTGGGCACAGAGAAAGGAAAATCTATAAATTTCATAGCCCCTAGTGAATGCAATTCTGTTTATTATCTTACGTCCAACTGTCAGCAGCCTGTGATGTGGAACACTTTAGATTATTGCTGACATTTGGAAAAAAATAAATGGATTTGAATGAACTTGAACAGTTAAGTAACATCGCAATTCGAAATTGATGAAGAAAAATTGTTGATAAAATATCATAAGTCCTCTAGAGATTTTTGTTAGTTCCTAATTCTTAGTTTGGGTTCATCTCTGGAGAATTAGAATAGCTAGAATGACTTTGACACAAAACTACTGAATATAATACATTACCATTTTTAGTGTACCTTACATAAGAGAGAAACATATCCTATTGTTGTGCACAAACTCTCCCACTGGATAAAGCTAAGTTAAATTAGTGTTTCTCTTTGGGTGCTCTTGATTCTGTATCTGAATTCATTATTCTAAAAAGTAAAAATTTAATCCCTACTAGGGAAAACATTAAGAAACACTTTTGAGAGGGGTACTAATGAAGGCTGGGAATACAATTATTTTTTGTTATATTTATAAGTTAAAATAACTTCATAATAAATATGTATATGTGTTTGTTTCTTTGGTGCTTAAGAAATGATTTTAATCAGACATTCATGTTGTATAAGGACCTTCAGGTTTTTAAAGACATAAGGCCTACCAAATATTGAATAAGCTTTGTAAAACTTGATTCTTCATCTTATATTCTTTAAGTACTCGTTTTATGAGTGTTCCAATAAATATTGCATCCACTTCATGAAACTGCCTGAATGAATATAATAAGGTCATTCAACAATCTGAAGGAGATTCTGATAGCAGAGTTACAGCAGAAGACAGATATGAGACCTGAGCGAGTGGACACTAGTGACCTCAGATCCTTGTCCTTTTCCTCTAGAAGAGATTCTACTACTTTATTTCAAAAGGAAAAATCAATTTGATTCATCTTTTCAATCAAAATAATTGTCATTAAACTTTAGGATTAATAAAGTCCTAAAGGAAGTTACTAAATAGACAATGCAGATACAGGAAAGCCAAAATTCATCTTGATGGAATTCCTTTGTAAAACTTTCTCTTTATCCCCATAGCCTAACATGTAGAATGATGATTTGTTTATTATAGACCTTTAATACATTATCATCATTCATAAAAATAATGAAATTTGTTTACAGCACTAATTGTACGTTTGTTATTTATTAGAGAAAAATCTTCCTTTATATTGCCTAGAATCAATCACATTTAGTAGGGGTGAAAGAGTCTAGGATGTCTTAAGAACGACTTTTGGCAAAGGGCCTCTCAGTTTCTAACTGCATAAAATGCTGTGATGATAGACAATGATTCAGCACTACAAACTCTCAGAAGAACATTAAGTTCTAAATGATTGCGAGTGAATGGGAGAGGTATATAACATTTATTGGATACCCAACTGTTTCCCCAAAGTAATGACATATATTCACAATTTACAATGTATGCCAAGCAACCCTCAAACCACTTTGGTTGCATTCACTTACATCTCTCGTTAACACTAGCAAGCAAGTTCTATTCCCTTCGTCATTTCACAAAACAAAACTCTGTCATACTGCCTCAAGTATTTGCCCCAGGTTAACAAGTTCCAAATCCCACATTTGCATTTAGGCAGATGGCACCACATCCTCTGCTCTCAACCAATAGTCCATTTGCCTCCCATGTGTATAAATTTTCATTAATGACTTATGTAATTTTAAGAAAACAATTGTTTTTTCCTGCTATCAATAATATATTTTTATTGGGGTATAACTTACATGCAGGAAATTCATTCCTTTTAAGTATAAGTCTCAATAAAATTTCACATTTATGTGCATGTAACTGCCAAGGAGATGCTTATTAAAGATCATTTCCCAAATTTAAGAACATTCCTTCACTTTCTCTTGCTTCTCAGACACTGTTAAAAGTATGACCACTTTTGGATTTCAGTGTCATATAATCTGTTTTGAACTTTGCATAAATGGCATTACGGAGTATATACTCTTTTTTTTTTTATTGAACACAAATGGAGTACAGCTATTGTTTCACTGGTTGTACACAAAGTAGAGTCACACCATCTGTGCGTTCATGCATTTATATAGGGCAATGGTATCTGTCACACACTCTGTTATTAATTTTACCCCCCACCCGCCCCCACCCCTCCCTTCCCTCTATGCTAGCTATCTTTCCTCCATTCTTGCCATCTTTCCCCCCCCA
>JAJEJO010000194.1:78474-102276 GCA_020662805.1 Glaucomys volans | reverse complement strand
AACAGTTTCCAACATCATCCATTTGTTGTTCTTCTTTGACTGATTTAACATATTGGGTATAAGCTTCATAATATCTTGAGTATCAGTGCTTTCTTTTACATTTTGTGTAATATCTCTTTAAATGTAGGAAGGGTCTTTGACTTGCTTTATTTTGAAATTTTTAAGACTTTATCTTCAAAGCAGTTTTATGTTTACAGGAAAAATTGGTCAATGTTATGAAGAATTCCCATGTATCCATATATTCCTTTTCTTCCTATCCTTTGCTTCCTCATTATTATCATCTTGCTTTGATGGGACAAATTGTTTATAATTAATGAACTAATATTGACATATTGATGCTTTTTTTTTTGGTACCAGGGATTGAACCCAGGGGCACTTAACCAATGAGTCACTTCCTCAGCCCTTTTTTTATATTTTTGTTAGAGACAGGGTCTCACTGACCTGCTTAGTGCCTTGTTAGTTGCTGAGGCCAGGTTTGAACTCACAATCCTCCTACCTCAGCCTCCAAGTCACTGGAATTACAGGCCTCACTGTGCCCAGCCATAATATTTATGGATGATTAACAATTGAGTGTATACTTTCTAATAGGATTCAAATGTACAGTTGTCTATGGGTGTGCACATGTGTTTGTGTGTGTGTTACTGGTGATCTAATCCAGGGCTTCACCCCTGCCATTCATCTGAGCTGCATATCCCCAGTCCAACCCTGTGCATTTTGACATTGCATAGTTCATATATCTAGTATAGAATCATACAAAACAGTCCCACTGCCTTAAAAATCTTCCGTTCCACCTATTCATTTCTATCTCTACCTTTTCTCTTTAGCAACCACTGATCTTTTTATTGTCTCTATAGTCTGGTATTTATAGAAAGTCATATAATTGAATCATACTATATGTAACTTTTCCATATTGTCTTCTACAACTCAAAAGTATACGTTTAAGTTTCCTCCATGTCTTTTCACAGTTGTGGCCTAATTTATTTTTATCAATGAATAATGCTCCATTGTATAAATGAACAACACATTGTTTATCCATTCACCTGCTGATGAATGCCTTATTGTCTCCAATCTTCGGCAATGATGAATAACACTCCTATAAATATTCCTGTGCAGGTTTTAATATGAACAAAAGTTTCAACGAATTTGGGATAATATATAGGAACATAATTGTTGTATTATACAGTACCGTTATGTCTAACTTTGCAAGAAACCGCAAACTGTCTTCCAAAGGGGTTGTACCGATTTGCTTTCTCATTAGCAGTGGACTAGGTTGGGGCAGCACATCCTCCCTGGCATTTTTTGCTGTGTATGGATTGTCACTATTCCAGAAGTTGTGCAGTTGTATCTTATTGCTATTTTAATTCCCAATTTCTCAGTGACATAATATTGAGCATCTTTTCATGTTGTTATTTGCTATCTTTACACCTTCTTAGGTTACATGTCTGTTCAAATATATAGCTAAGTTTTTAACTGGATTGTATACTTGAGTTTTAAGCGGTCCTTGTGTTTTGAACAATTTCTTTATCAGATATGTATTTTTCAAACTTTCCCACCTACTCCATGGCTTGTTTTTTCTCTTTTCTAACATTGCCTTTAGAAAGGAAGTTTTTAATATTATTTACAGTTTCTGTTTGTGAAAAATAATATTTTTTCATTGTCTGTAACAGGTATGAAATTATTAACCTCACACATTTATACTGTGTGTTTTGTTCATATTGATTTCGTGAAAGAATTAGTTCATTTCATCTGAATTGTCAAATTTGTTTGCATTGGGTTGTTTTTAACTTTCTTTTATTATCCTTTTTATTATACTTATTATCCTGGGATCACTTATGATCTTGATTAGCCAAAATAGGAGTTTCATAGTTTGATTAGTTATTAATCTATCTATATTAATAATTGATTGATATGTTAAATGGTCTAAATGCACAAATTTAAAAGACAAAATGTCAGAGTTGATGAGGAAAACAGGACATGACATGTGTTGATAAGAACCCCACTCAAAATATATGAAATATACGGACAAATAGATTAAAGGTGAAGTAGTGGAAAAACACATACTTTCCTAACAGTAATCAAAAGACAGCTAGAGTAGCTATACTAATTTCAGATAAAGCAGACTTCACTGCATTAAAAATTTAATTAAAAATTATCAGGGAGAGAGAAAGGCAATAATAATGATAAGGGTTAAATTCTGATTTACTTTTTAACCAAGAAAGAATGGCAAAAATTATTTGATGCAACTATTGTGATTAAGCTGTTTACTTAATCCATCATCATTCTAGCAGATTTTCCTTCCTGACTTGAAAGAATCCACCCATCTTAGTCAATTCAAGCTGCTCTAATAAATTATTAAATGACTTAAACAACAAATGCTTATTTCCCACAGATCTGGGAGCTGGAAACCTCAAGATTAAGCTAAAAACAGCTGTGTGGTTAGGACCCTATTCCTGGTTCGCAGGTGGCTGTTTTCTTGTTGTATCCTCAAATGAAGGATAACTACTACTATTATTGTGGTTATAATTTGCCTGACCAGTGAGAATAGAGAATTATCTAAGTAAACCAAGGCATGTAGCAATGATTTGATAGATTTATAAGTTAGAAAGCAAAATCTCTGCATGTTACCAACTGTTCCCATACTTTTTCTTTCTCATTTTAAGAGAAGAACATGGTATAACGGCATAGTAAAAATAATGGGGAAAACAAAAACGCAATTCCATATAAACATTCAAAGAAATAAAATGTGAAGGAAAAAAGTGATGAGTAATAATCTAAAAAAATACTGAAGTAATAAAGTTTATAAAACAGCTCACAACAGCATCACAAAAGTTTTGTAATACACTAAAGAGTCTTTAGGATACTGGTTTAATCATGTGCATTGAAATTAAGATGTCATTACGCATAAGAGACTAAAGCAAAACCTTATTAAAACATTATGCAAACTGGCATAATACTAAATGCTGTAGTTGTAACTTGTACAATATGTATTCTTGCTTATCTTATTTTACTGTTACAGTCTTTAGAGATCTCAGGATAAAGAGAAATTAAAAATCCTCCTGCAATAAGCAAGTTTTCTCCTCCAGAAAATGTAGCTTAGTGTGTGACCACACCCCGCTTAGGAAGAGAGGAACAAACGAATAGTAAAAAGGAAAAAACTTTTATGTGAAATAAAAGAAGGTAAAATATGAATGTACAATAAATGTTTTATGAGATGTTGAACCAGGAAAATTAATGCAATTTAATGTGCTATTTTTTATCCATTGAATTGGTAACATTTACTTGGTTTGGTTGGACAGTTTATATAAAAATGTACATCTTATATATACTTCAAGCCTATTAAAAGAAAAAAAATTCCACCTTTACAAATTTAGACTGGAAAAATACACACATGTTTAAGAAAACATGTATACCTATTGCCTGTATCTGTCTTCATTAATAATACTACTAATTTGGAAAACATACAATGGCAACTAAAACAAGAATCATTTGCTCCATTATGAAAGAGGCAGACCCAAGCAGTCTGCTCACATCCTGTGTTCTTTAATATGTTTCTTTATTCTCCGACTAATTATCACAGACTCTTTTGATGATCATCAATGGGCTCAAGTCCAATTTTATCACATTTTCTCACAAAGTTGTAGAAAGTAAGATTCACAGATAAATATGCTGTGAACATCAACAATAGTAGAAGCAGAGACAGAGAAAATTTTGATTATCATAACAACAGAGCAAGTATCATAATGGTGCAGTTGAAATATATATATATTGCATAAGTAGACAGTCCTATTAGCCATGTGCTTATAAGAAAGCATGACTGGCTTTATTTAATTTTTACAACAACTATATGAAGCATGCACCGTTTTTATTCCTACACTTTATTGGTACAGAAACAAATCTAATATCCTAATTCAAAAATCACAGAGCTAGGAGAGAGCAAAGTCTGAATCTAGCAGACATGCTCACAACCACTCTTTCTTACTTTGTTAGGCTATTCATCTATGAGATCTATCATTGTATTCTGAACACTTTTCTACACTGAATGTTTAGAGCTCACATTTGCCTCTCACGTACGTGTGCATGTGTGCACTTTTTTTTTTAATTTCCCATTAAAAGGCAGCAATTCTTAAGCATGAATAATACATAAACTCCATGTTAATTTAAACATAAGTAAAATGATAACTCCTCCAAGGTCAATAATCTTTATTGTTTTAAAATTATATAAAATATAAAAACACAGTTTTATGTTATTATGCTTAAATAACATAAGAATTTTTCAAAACAAATTTAATACAAGTTTAGGACTCCTTACAATAACTGTCCTCAAATTTAATTCCACCCAAATTTAATTCCAGGTTTTGTTTCTGTCAGAGAAGAGAAGCCTGCCTTGACTTGCTCTGGCAGTAAAATATGGTAAAAGCGACAGCATGACAGTTCTGAATGCAGACCTCAGGAGCGCACATATATCTCCACTTAGTTGGTATTGTACCTCTACCCTTTGAAAAGAATATACCTGTTCTAACCTTCTGGCTGGATATAGAGAAACAAGGAGCTGGACAAAATTGCTTCAGTCAAAGGAGAGTGGACCTGCTAAGGTTCGAACTTTGAGTAGCCAGTAGACAAATTCCAAATGAAAACACACTTGGACCATGTCAGAAGTAATTCTCATTTAAAACTCATACTTGTAGGATCATAAGTTAATAAATATTGACTGCTTTAGCCACACTATTTTGGGATGGTTAATTTTATAGCATTATCATGACAATGTGTAATCAAAACAGAAATTAAAGACTATGGCTGCAGTGCCGCCATATAAATAAAACCAAAAATATGTGCTCCAGGGTCTAGGCAACGTGAGTGACCAGACCCTAAAAATGGTCAACAAAATCTTTATTGGACAGGAAACTGGTAATTATGTTATAAATTGGTGAAACAATTGGTAACTAACACTGTCAATAGCTTGAAAGATGCAAAGTTAGCCTAATGAATAGAACATGTGAAAGTGTGGTACTGAAAGTAAATCACAAATGTTAGGTTTAAGAGAAGATTTAGACTACATCTAGCTTTACTCTGCTATCTTAATGGAATTTTTATTTTGACACCAGTAATGCAAAGAACAATACTTTCAATAAGTATGGACAAAATGCATTAATAACTTAATGATTCATTTGGTAGAATAATCAGACCCCAATCCTTAGTAAAATTGCCAGTGAAGAATGCTAAAATGGCAATTTTAATGAATTTTCAATGGATGACCCTAGAATTATCTCCTGCTTTATTAAAAAAAATTGCTATTGTTCATATCTGTATTAATTGTTCATTGTAATCATTGCTGCATTCTAAAAGGAGAATTAATTTATTGCACATTTCTTATTGATCAATATTGATTGTTGTGAGTATACAATTAGAGGGATGGGGTCCTTTTAGACTGATAATATTGAACTCAACTCTTTGGAACAAATCTTTTTATGTCTGACAAGCTTAAATAGAGTGTGTAATCTGATGACTCATGAATCATACCACTCTTGCCCATGCAATCCATTAAACCTTTCACAATGTAGCCTATGGTATCACTTAATTGTCAATTTGCTGGAACACATTCATTTACCAAAACAAATTCAAATGTTTGCATCTCCATTATTATGCTGTGATAGACTGACTAATTAGCATTAATAATTATTCCCCCTCCATGTCCTATATTTTGTAAATTTTCAGTCTCTCCCACAGAAGCTGAGAGTGTGTTCATGACCCCTTATTTTAAACTTGTCCATGTAACTAGGTCTGGACAAAGGAATGTTAGCATAGATTATAAACGGCACTAGAAAAAAGGCTTTTTAGATTACACTTTCTCTCATATGTTTCTGCATTGCATTGATTAGCTGCCCTTTCACCTTAGGACCCTGAATGAAAACAGATGGAACAGAGCTGCACTGCCCGACCCTCAGACAAGGGAGAAATGCACACTTAGTTCTGAATGCCACTGAATTATTATGGCATTATTGTCCATTACAAACTAATTGCTTTTAAATATAGTAGTGAGTCATACAATGCAAAATATGCTTATGCTAATTTCTAGCTGATTGTTCAAGCTTGAATTGAAAACTGATTCACGTGTGGAGACACCGCTGCCTCAGTGTAAGGATATTCTTGATGGTATCAGGAGAGGTATATGTTTACAGACTGTAGAATAAGGGTTCCTCACTTTTTTCATCTGAGCAATATTTTTTGTTTGTTTTTGCCTCCTGAAAGAGCTTAATATACTTAGGGCTAGTATTGGGGAAAGAATCTTGTGATGAATGAATGGATGGATGGATGGATAATAACAAGGAGCTAGTGTGGTTATTTATTTTTTTTTATGCAGAGAAGAATATAAAAATAAAGAGATTTACTGAAAGGTATACAGGGGGGTGGGAAGCAGTACACTGATAAATGCACACACACCATACATTCTCAAGTGTTTCCTTATGTCCCCCGTGAAGTTTTTTCAGTTAATCCCCCTTGTTGTAGGATTAAGTTTAGCAAATGAAGTCAATAATTTTTAAAAATTAATCCATATATTCTAACATAAGTTTGTATAGTAGTTTCTGGTACCTGCTGTGAAACTTAGTTTTATATTGTATCTATTCTAATCTCTTCATCTTCTGTCTATCCCCTTTTCACCCAGAGCATGTGCTACATCTTACGTTTAGAAATTAATAGAGTTCAAAAAATGTGGGATGACTTAAACGGAACTAAATCAAATGAATTTAATTAAAAATACTTTGGGACAGTTACTATATCAGCATGGCTATAAGATGACTCTTATGAATGGATAGGAATGGAAAAGGAAGTTGGGATGTGCTTTGGTGTTTTATCATTGAATCAATAAAATTCATTGAATAATTTGGAAAGTTGGAATATGTAAGTTTAAAAACAAATAAGCAGATACAAAAAAAATAGCAACCAAAAAACGTAGTAGGAAATTAACACAGTCATTAGACCTGCAACAATATACATCATTACTGAGAGACACTAAAAACAAGGGCATCTTTTACACAATTGAAGAATAATAAGGGGATTATGTACAAGTGGTTAGACATGATGGGAATAAATTAATAAGCTAATAATAGCAGTGCTGCCCCTTGTAGCCAATTACAATGCAGGGAAAGGTCATGAGAGTCTGGGTAAGAGGGGATAGAGCAATACAGAAGTGTAGAGACCTAAATATGGAAGTTATGTGAGGAATTAGCTCTTGCCTCCAAGGGACAGAGTCAACCCTTAGCAACCTATGATTGCCTTCATGTAACCACCATTTGCTCGGCCTAGCAGAATCAAAAGTGAAATAGAGGCCATTAAGACAGTGCACAGTGGCATCTCCTGCGATCAGAGCAAGAGGAAAAAGAAGAGAATGGATCTCAATGGGAAAAGGAAAAATCACAAGAATCATCTTTTTTTTTTTTTAAAGTATGTTTTAATCCATCATGGAGTCGAAATCTTATTAATGTTGTTCTTTCCTCAACCAAATGAGACTAAATTCCATGAGTTTCCCTTGGGAAAACTTTGCACCTAAAAATAAACAACAACAAAAAAATCTGAACTAATGTTATATTGCCCAATCATACTTTTTGAATCCATGAAACTGCCCATAAACTTTTGACTGTTACAGAATTTTGCAGACTTGTTTTGAAATTTCCTATAACCTTCCTCTCTATACCAGTGACAGCAGACTCCTATCTTAAGTTACTATTTGGAGTTTACTCTAATATATCAAAGATTTTATCAAAAATTTTTATCAGCCTCAGAAAAGAATTTTGCACTAATCAACAAACAACAAAAACCCGGTAGAGTTAATGGGGAGAAATATTCTCCTTAAACTTGTAACTTGTTTTAGATTAAATCTGTTCATAAATTATCATTCTATTTCTGAAGTGAACAATCTTCAAGTAAATATGGTATTTTAACTGAGAGTCTGTGATTCTTCAGTTTAAGAAAAGTGAAATCCTGGGGTGATTAGCAGTCTTCTAGGAACAGAGAAGTATTTAATTCTGTTCAAAATTTATTAGCAGATCAACTGAAAATGCACGTCCTCTCTTCCTAACTAAATCAGAAGTTCCTTTAGAGATGTGACTAAGTCTAACAGTTGAACTTGTACTTATAAGGTGTATCATTTTGTTAAACTGAACTCTCAAGGTATCAAAGGGCAGTACCATATAACTGTTAACTGGTGTAAAGTATCTGTAGCCAGGTAGAAAAGGGTATGAGTCTGATTACTTTCCATTTGCTGGCTGGTTAATCTAGAATAGGTTACTGTTAGAGTTTGGATACAAGGTGTCCCTCAAAGGCTCCTATGTTAATGGAGGAATATTGAGGTAAAATTATTATTAGGTTGTTAGATCTGTGATCTAAGAAGTCCATCCTAATTTTAATGGACTGAGTGGTAACTTTAGGCAGGTGAGTCATGACTGGAGGCGCAGGAGGAGTGTGTCATGAGGCAGGGCTAACACTGGGGGAATGCCCTGGAAGGGTTCACTGCTCTGAGGCTCCTTTCCCTTTCTCTCTCAGCTTCCTGGACACCATGAGTTTAACAGCTTTGCTTCATCGTGGGTGCTGCCCTCCCACCATGGTGCTCTGCGGCATCTGGGACTCAGAAAAGTGGAGTCTGTGGACCATGTACTGAACCTCTGAAATTGTTAGCCAAAATAAACTTCTTCTCCTCTATTTTTCTTGTAAGGTATTTTGGTCACAGTGACAAAAACCTAACTAACATATTTTCTTCATCTTTCTTAGTCCCAACTCTTCATATGTAAAAATAAAGGAAATGATAGCAATGACTTCATAATGAATTAAATAATACAAGCAAAAATGCTTAATTCTGGGGACAGAACTGTGTGACTTTTAATGACAGACGTATTCAAAGATTTTTATAGGGATTTTACTGAATGTATAGTTGAATTAAGGAAGAATTGACAGCTTAGCAATATTGACTATTCCAAATGATATACACTATGTATCTTTTCATTGTTTAGATAATCTTAAATGTCAGCACTACTTTGCTGGGTACTCATGAAGAACTTCATGGTTATATTTATTCTAAAGCAGTTGCTTTGTAAAAATGTTTTTTTAAATTTGTATGCTGTGCTGAGGATCTAAACCAGGGTCTCACACATGCCAGGCAAGTGCCCTTCCACTGAGGCACAACCCCAGCCCCATGTTGCTCTTTTTTGATTTGAATGAAAAGTTTTTGTTTGTTTTATTTTCAGAAAATTCATTGACAGCGTAAACTAAAATTGATTTTCCAGAGTGCACCATTTTACTTTACTTCCAGGAAAATGTAAGCTATCCATTCTCTGCATCCTTGCCAGTATTTGGTATTTTCACTTTTTAAAAAATTTTAGTCATTAAAATAAGTGTTCAGTGATGACTCATAATAATTTTAATTTCACCTTTCTAATTGGTAATGATATTCAACATACTTGCATATACTTATTTGCCTTTTGTATATCTTCTTTTTTACAGTATTTATTTATATTTCCTGCCTATATTCTAATTGGAATTGTCTTTTTAATGTTTAATTTCTAGATATATATGCATATATAGATAGCTATAGATATATAGATATATAGATATATTTTTAAAGATACTCATACATTTCTATGTATATTCTTCTGTTCTGTATCTTGGCTTTTGTTCTTGTTTATGGTATTGGGGATTGAACTCAGGAGCACTTAACCACTGAGCCACATCCCCAGCCCTATTTTGTATTTTATTTAGAGACAGGGTCTCACTGAGTTGCTTAGCACCTCACTTTTTGCTGACGCTGGCTTTGAACTCAAAATCTTCCTTCCTCAGCCTCCAGAGCTGCTGGGATTACAGGCATGCACCACTGCACCTGGCTGGCTTTTGTCCTTTTATTGAGAGTTTTTCATCCAAGAAATGTTTTAAATTTTGATTATGTTTAAGTTTTCTTTCCTTCTTTTTTTTTTTTGGTTATTCTTTTGGTATAATATCTAAGAATATTTCATCTAATTTTATATAGCAAAGATTTTGTCTTATGTATATTTTCTGTGAAATGTGAGGCTTTATATTTTATCTTTAGGTTTTGATCCATTTAAAATTTTTATATGAAGGATGAGGTTCAGATTGCCTACCTGCCTTCCTTCCTTCCTCCCTTTCTTTCTTTTTTCTTTCCTTTCTTCTGACCCTCCTTCGTTTTTGCAATCTTTCCTTTCTCCCTTAAATTATTTTTTGCACTTTCTTCAACAGTCACCTTAGCACTTTTGTATATGTTCATGCTTAATGCCAGGCAAACACTCTGCCACAAAATTGCACCTCCAACACTCTTTACTAATAACATAGCATTTATGGTAATAAATTTCCCTTTGGGAATGGCTTTTGCTGCCTCCCATCAGCTTTGGTATGTTTGGGTTTTGTTCTTGCTTGTTCTATTTTACAATTTCACTTATCATTTCTCCTTTGACATATCATAAATATTTCCTTCAACTATTTGAAAATATTTTTATTTGTGTATATTATTAATATCTGATTTAAAGAATTACCTAGAATATCTAAGATAAAAATGTACTCTGAGCTAGTTTGTTCTTTTTCTTTATATGGAACTGTTACCCTTCTTTTTACATTCATCATGAAGCTCTTCTGAAATTTAGAAGATTTTAGATTATGTATTTTAGTAAACTCAATTTCTGATATATGAAATTTGATTTTTTTCTTTGTTTTTCTAACTTGCTGCATTTAAGTTAAAATCTGACTTCCCTAAAGATTGAATCTGCTGATTTATGTGCTAAATTGTTTTCTGTCTTTATTTGTGAGCCTGGGTCCCAGGCTTTGCCTGGTGCTGCCATCACCTTGTGGTCACCCAGTACATTTAGTAATGTCTGTACTGTGACTCCTCAAGCCCATAAAATTTCCAGCCACTGTTGACCCAGTAGTGAAGCTATTGAGAAGACACATGTAATCACCATCAGAATTACTCTTTTTTCCTGTTTTTCACTTCTTATAGTGCATTCTCAAATTTTCCTCATACAAAAATGCATGTTTTAATAGTCCGTAAAGAGTATGAGAATTTATTTCAGACATTTTATGGCTTCTGACTTTGCTCTGTACCTATTTTCTGATTGGTCTCTTCCCCAGGGCTACAAAACCTTGGCTCATAAAACATGGTTTTGTCCATTCATTCTGACTCAAGATTGGTGCTTTTAGTTAGACATTCACTCACCTCCCCGACCCAGACCAGCCCTGGTAATTCTGCCAGTAGAGCCGCTGTCTTTGCCACTGTCCTCAGTCCTGTGGAGTTATGATTTGGGTTAATCATGTCACAGGGATTCATGAAAGTAAGTCAGA
Source organism: Glaucomys volans (assembly GCA_020662805.1). Classification (NCBI taxonomy): domain Eukaryota; kingdom Metazoa; phylum Chordata; class Mammalia; order Rodentia; family Sciuridae; genus Glaucomys; species Glaucomys volans. Next base: position 90,942 of record JAJEJO010000194.1, on the reverse strand, counting down.
CTCTCAACATTTTTACCCAGTGCTTTTGTACTTTTCAATAGTAAATTTTTCTCAATTTTTCTGTCTTTTTATAAATTTCTTAGTTCAAGTGCACTGAAATGCTTTCTCTTCGGTAATTTCATCCACTTTTATAATTTTCTCTTTCAGAAAGGAATTGCCTTACTTACTCAGGCTACCATTTTCATAAGTCCAATCTATTTTTCTTTGTTATTGTTGTATTTTAGGTAGAATTCATAGGCTGTGAAAAAAATTTGAACAATATCATTTCTTCAAGAAGTTGCCTCCCCAATTTTACTCTGACCCAGTAATGTCTGAAGAAGTGCCCTAATTTTTCAGAGTTTGCTATTCAGTACAATAATAAAGACATGTATTTAACATATATGAAGTAATGGGAAACACTTTTATACTCTTTGTGTAAAGTTGTTTGGAAGATTATTTGAGGCTTCCCTGCATCTGTTACCACATACAAATTTCAGGTTCTGTGCTTATTTAAAGAATATCCTAAACTTAACACAGGCTTTTGCCACCTTTCCTGGTTTGCTGCCAAACAATGTTTTCATCTACTTTGGAATACTTTATGTAAATAAACCAAATGGAGCCACCAAATGAAGCTACTATTGCATTGCTTCTTAAATAGCAAGAAAATACATTGCATTTTTATCACACTTTACCAATATTTATCTTTATTATCTTGAAATATGCTTCTTTTTCTATTTATATACTAAACACTCATCACCTGAGATTCACCAAACATGTTTACTTTCGTGTTGGCAAGTTCTAATGTCAGAAAAACAGCTTTTAATTGGGAAAATAAAAGAAGGAACAGGAAAAAAGAAATTAAAAAGAGAAGAAAAGAAATGGTCTCAAGTATGATGAGGGGAGATATGTGTATCTGCTAATGCTTTGTAATCAAAAGTCTTTAGGAAGATTCTGAATGCAGAGATAAGAGAGGCCAGCAACAGAAAAAGTTAATAACATAGAACATACATCAGAGGTTATTGAAGGCTGTTGGTGGTAATATTCTACATGTTGCTCAAATACTACTTCTGTATTGAAAGTATGTGTTATCTTCTGGAAACCAAAATTCACGAAATGTGATGTGTGCTACTGCAAAACATTGCACCTTCTGACCTTTGATTCCAGATAGAGTTTCATTTTTTTAATTTCACAAATATATATGGGATTATATTTACCTTTATTATGGAAACATTTATTTTGGAAAATCTCAAAACCACATCAACTAGACAAAATAGTACAACAAAATTGAATGAATTCATTACACACTTCAACCATCTTAACTTCAGAGCAATTCTGTTTTATCTGTATTCCTAGTACTTCCCTTCCTACTGTATTCATTTGAAGATGGATCAAGAAAGACTAAGTTTCATTTAAAAATATTTAAGTATTTTTCTTTGAATACAACTCTTTATTAAGAATAACTACAATTTAGCAACATTTTCTTAGCATCATCCAATATCCAATACATTTTCTACTTATGTGGAACTTTTGTCAAGTTTCCTTGGAAAATAACTCATAAAATCATTCCTAAATGACTATAGGATTTCAAAAACTGATGTGGATACTTCAAACGATGTGCAATCAACTCTCCTTATCCATGGGTTGTGCATCCACTAATTCAATCAATCATATATGAAAATTAAAAAATATATTTCGGTACTGAACATAAACAGAATATTTTTCTGGACATTATTCCCTAATGCTACAACAACTATTTCATGCATTTACCTTGTATTACATATTGCAAATCATTGTGAAATGATTTACAGTAAAGGGAAGGATGTGGCAAATAATACAGTAGCATTTGATATAAAGGACTTCAGAATCTTTACATAATGACGTCTGCAGCAGGTCCTTGAAACAATACCCCAGGATACTAAGGGACAAATGTAAATGTTTTATTCTTGTTGGTGGTAAATTCATTTGCCTATGAAAGTTTCTATTATCACCTGTTCATTTTACATTCCAAATTTATAGGTCTTCTATTCAAAAAGAAAAATCAATCAAAATTACTTAATACATTATTTTGCTGCATTATTCAACTCCAGCATAGTCCATAAATGTTGATTTGGCTTGGCACATTTGTTATATAATTTTATTTTGTACATTGAGCAATGATTTTTATGCTCATCATGCACTACAAATTGCAGACATTCTTTAGTTTTTCTGTGTTTTTTCCAGATACTCCATTTGACCAATGAGCCAAAGTGCATTGCAACTGATGAACTACAAGTATAGTCAGTATATTTCTGGTAAAATCTGAGTCAGCAGGAAGAGTGTACCGGAGTGCAAGCACTAATGTAACATAATGCTGAGTATAGTCTCTTCCATGAGAAAGATTTGGAGGGCAACAGTGAAACCTTGGAATACATTGATTGATTACCTAGACAACTCAATTTTATCCTTTGGCTAGTATGCAATAAAAAGGATTATTTAATTGAAATGATACAGAATGAGTTTATACTTTTGTGAATTGTGATTATCTGTAGTCTTTTTGCACAGAATAATGTTACAATGGATGTTCTTATGAATGTGTATGTCTATATGTAAAATTCTTATCTATTAAATATTAGATGCAATAAAATGTAAGACATTTTTCTTCTACACAATTTTAGCAAAGCTTTTCAATAGTGAACACAAGTTATCTTGTTTTTATATGTGTTCTGCCCACATTGAGTTATGAATAATCTAGGCTTACTAATTGGCTTTTCAAGATTTCCAGTTCTGATTTTACTTCATATGCTCAATATATACTTTCTTTTTGCACTTTAAAAATATTCTCCTACTGAATTCTTATTAAGTCCTTTGATAGTCTTTGATCTCTTCAATTTATTATTTTATTCTAGAAAAGTAACATTTAAAATTCACCTCAGAATATTTAAAAGAGACAGATTTAAGGTCATGATTAAGGTGAAAGTTCTGAGTATTTACTAGAGTTATCAAATATAATCAACTCATTTTTAAAAACAACATTTATAAAAATTCTACTATTATTTGGATTAAAGAAAAGCCAAGTTTATTAATATTTCTTTGTTTTATGGAGTAAAAGAATATTCAAATGTGTTTATAATAAAATCACAGTATTTGGAAATTTATTTCTTGGCATTTATAATAATCAGAAGTTGCATTTCAAATGTCATACATATGTATATATATACTTGTTAGTTCTGGAGGACTGAAAAATATGTTTACATAAGAGTCTTTGAAGAGAGAAAAAAAGAAAAAGAAAACTATGTTTTAAAGTAATTAGATTTTTAGCTAGTACTACGAAAGAGCAGGTTGGTTATTTTATTAATTATTGCAAAAAGAATGAAATATTACTTGAAAAAATAGATTATGTTGTTGAGTCAGATAATGTATTGTAAAAGTCTACAAACATCATATGTCCTTTAAATAAAGAAAGAGATATAAATGGCCCCTATGGTTTAGATCTGGAATATTTCCCAAAAACTCATATGTTAGGCAGTGCACCAATGTTTAGATATGAAATAATTGAATAATGAGGGTTGTGATGGTTGTGACCTCATCAGTGAATTATTCTCTTGATAGATCAATAAGTTGAATAGACTACTTGAGGTGACATCTAGCTGGAGGAAGAAGGTCACTGGGGACATACCTGGAAGAGGATATATTCACTTCCTCTCTCTCTGTCTCTGCTTCCTGGCTCTCCCGAGTTGAGCAGTTTTCCTCTGCCATGTCTTCCCATTATGAAGCTCCTGTTGTGAAGCCAGATTTTGAACCCAAGGGTCAAAGTAAATCTTTCAGCTTTTATTTTGTTCTTGTCAGTACTTTGGTTACAGTGACTAAAAGTTGACTGATGCAATAGATTAAAAATTTACAATGTATTATTATTTGCTTTTTTATTTTATTACTATTATTTTGGTGATGGTACTATTCATTTCAAAAAGGTTTATCAAATGTCAAGGATATCATCATGTATGTAATGATAGTAAAGCTGGGTGTGGTGGCTCATGCCTGTAATCCCAGTTGCTCGGGAGGCTGAGGCAGGAGGACTGTGAATTCAAAGCCAGCTTCAGAAACTTAGCAAGGCCCTAAGTAACTCAGTGAGACCCAGTCTCTAAATAAAATACAAAAAAGAACTGAGGATGTGGCTCAGTAGTTAAGTTCCCATCAGATTCAATCCCCAGTATCAAAAATAAAGAAATGAGAGTACATCTAAGATTCTCATTCCAAGTCCCTAAAAAGTTATTCATAATATTTATAAATAATGGACATATGGAATACTATGTATATAATGAAATCAGCAACTGCAACACTTCAACTTTCCAAAGTTTTATTTCTTCTACAAAATGTAATAAAACTATATATCCCCACGTCACTTTATAATTATGGTGGTTTTGTAACTCATAATTCAAACAGCAAAGCTGTACAATAAGATAATTAAACTGGGACAGTTTCAGTCAAAATACTACCTGTTGTTAAATCACCTTGTCTCACCAAGTTTCTTGTGAATATATGAATAGTCATTTACTCCTTAGTTTGGGAACTTAGTTTTATAACACTACTGGAGTGGTCTCAATATCATAGGCCAAACTTAGTACTAGGAAATAAGCTCAAAACCAGGCACTATAAGAATGAAATATGTAATATATATGCATATATATAAAATTTTATAGACATAAAATATATATTTGCTATTTTTGACATCTTGAGATCCAAAGTAGTCCTTAATTGTCATGAACACTTTTTGTTCTGAAGATAACTGAAAATTCCACCAAGTGTTCTCATTATGTAAGTAGAGTGTGGGTAACTCAGTGCATACAAGTTTTTGCTGTTCAGATAGTTTGATGCCACACATGCAATCTGAGAGTCAGTCTCCTGCTCCCAGGTCATGCAGTATTATTCATTGTGTCCTTTAAAATGAAGGAGCTGTTTTTCATCTAGCTAACATCTATTTGCCTCTTTAGAATGGAAGCTCTTCCAAGAGATTTACTTCTAAACCCAAGTGTCAATAAGAAACTCTAACTTCAAGAACTTCTGATGAGTACTGATGAGAATAATTTGGAAAACAACTTAAGATTATCCACCTGTGCTCCCTTCTTATGATCATGTTGGATTAGGAAACAGTCATAGAACTAAGCAATTGTGCATGGAAAGAACACTCTTTGTCTTGTGTATTTTATATTCGAGACAAATATATTCCACATATTAGACTTATGGTATATATTCAATTTGTCTATGAGTTTCTCAGAGAAAGATAACACTATTAGAAAGCAATATTGAATGAGAAACATCAAAGATAGTCAATAATTTAAAAATCCATTTACTAATTGGATACTCAATCATAGTACACAAAATTTGTTATTGTAACATTTCACTTGTCATGAATCAATCACTGGGTTCTGGTATCCCTAGATGCAGATAGTAGTAAAATAATTAGTCCTATGCTAACACAGTTTTGATCTTAAATTACATCTGACAATTTAAGTCCAATTTGGAAAAACAAAGTTTATCCTAATAGTTTCCCAGTTCTGCAAAAGTGGATCCTTGGCAGTGTTTATTAACTTTACTTTTTTTCTCTGGGTTGTAGGATATGAGTTCTTGGGAACCTTAGACCCAGGAAGCCTGCTGTTCTGAATTTCTTCCTCACCCTAAGGGTCTGCCTAAGGAACCAGCATCAACTTCAGGAACTTCTTATCTTCAATATCTTATAGTACAGAGCAGAGATAGGGCACTTTGCAAAGCAGCATATTTATATTCTGATTTGGGGAAGGGTACCCTTGTGCAAAAAGTGTTTGCTTTTCCTGGAAAATTGTTTTTGTTTTCTATAGCCAAATGTATTGCTATAAAATTATTCCAAAAAAAAGGAAGGTACAATTCACTACTTAGAACTTAAAATAGCATTAAGATTTATTTTCCAATAAGAAAAATATCTTTATTTTACAGCATCTAATGTATCATGAGTACACATTTTCCATAATTCCTGCTGCAAGTAGAAATGAGTGAATGCTAGTCTATACTAGTTAGCAGATACCAAGAAGTATTTACTAGAGTTAAATTTTGCAATGATTTTATCATAAAATGATTTCTATATATCTTTCTATGTAGGGACCTATGACTATAAAATTTATTCTGCTTAATTTTGGAATGCTCTATGTATTTAAAGCGTACATTGGGGATTTATCATGATGAAGATATTTTACATGTGTGAATGTATGAATGTGTATATATATTTGAGCTTATCTGAAAGAAATTTGGTTGGAGGAGACAGATACTTTAGACTGGGTTGCTAAAATAAGCATTCATCACTATGTGATATGTTTTTGTGCTCCTTTGACTTCAGCTAAAATAAAATTGTTATATAGAAAAGGAAAAGTAGTATGCATAAATATTTCTTTTGAACAAAAAATGACATAGGAGCAAGAACAGAGGGTTTGATTTTGGAAGATCACAGGCTAAGTCCCAGCTCAGCAATGACATTTCCTTTTAACTTTAGGCAAGTTATTTAACCTCTCTGAATTTGCTAACCTCTGTGAGGTGAGAGTGTGCTGGGGGAATCTCAATTTGCCTATGTAGTCTACTTTCTAGCTCTTATCACACTGCTCTGTGCCTCTGGACATTGACATTTGTGGAAGGAACTAATCAATGAACCAATCAATAAACTTGGCCTTCTGACTTTCAGTTGGGTTCTGTGAAGAGGAGGCGCCAGCAGGAGGGTAATAAGAGCTTAGTGCTTATTCCCTTGTCTCTCTGTGCCCAGATGAAGACTAATACTGCTGGCTTTTTCTCAAGACGCCCCTCTTAGAGCTCCAGGTCTTGCAGGGTGCTGGTAACTTGTAGACCTTTTGGTTTCAATGACCTGGATTCCTGCACTAGCTTCTGTGCAGCATTCTCCAGTCTAGCCTTACCTATGCAACAGGTTCCTTTATTAAAATATAATCAGTTTTCTCCTCTGAGCATGTTGTTATCTGCTGACATGGAGAAAATACACTAAGCAACATGTGGTTGCCATGTGGATTTATTTTTACATGTGTGAAATTAGTATGATGTATTAAGTCCAGATAAATATCAGCTGAACTAATCTAGGTCATATGGCTCAGATTCTGGATTTGAAATGCCTGCCTGGCTATTCTGTTGCAGCAGCAGCAGCAGCAAAGCCTTCCTGATCCCTGGGAGTGGTTCTGCTTTCAGGCTCCTGCTCCTGCCAGCCTCCACACTTTCTCAAGACCCACGACTCCTCTGAACATGTGGAGTTATTATTATGGCATGTGGAGGACACTTCATCCACTTCTCTATTTTAGAATGGGTCTTCTTTCCTGCACTTAGGTCTAAAGTCACTCTGTCTAAAATTTGGCAAGTATGTGAATTTTATGATGTGTCTGTCAGGAAAGTGACAATTGTAATGTTGTTAGAGAAAGAGGGATCAACATTACTGATGGAATGTCAGTGCCTCAGTTGCCGGATAACAAGGGTGACAAGAACTTGAAAATGGCTCTGAATTCTTGACATTTCCCTACAGGGCAAAGGCAGCTCATATCACACGTTGCAAAAGTAGTAGACATTTCAAAGAAATGATGCTTGCAGGTGATTTGTTTTAAACACTTGATTAGCAGTAAGTGGCAAGTATCACACACTTAGTTTTAAACACAGGAATAAGAGAGAACCCCCTGCTCCCACCATCAATCCACCTTTACAATGGTACAAAAAGTGGAAAGATCATCAAAGTAAAATTCTAGAAACGTTGGTTTCAGCCATGACTATATTCAGACTTCTTGACATGTCCTTCAACTGCCCTGTCATGTAAAGCATAAATTGAAGGTAAAATAAATACATTCATGTCAACATCATGTATGAAGTTGATGGAAGAATTAAATTAGATAAATATCTTTTCCAATACTGCTGTCAGTATATACAAAGTGCTTCACTTTATAGCAGTTGGGTTTACTTATCCATAACATAAGAACTATTTACTAGAATTAAGTTTTCTAGTGAGGTCCTTAGAATCTATAGGGTTCTTGAAACATTATAATCAGTACAATTTAAAAGGCAAAATAGGTGTTATTTTATCTGAAATTATATCAGAGTAAAAGATTATGAAATGATTTAGTTAAATAAAATTTTTAGTCAATAGAATTAATCCCATCAGCAATTCATGATAAAATTGGATTGTAAGAAAAATATTTAGCAGTTATATATATAAACATATGTATACATATTATATCTTACCTATATGTACATGTATTTTAAGTCACCAGCCAATACCATAGTTAATGGTAAAACACTAAGGTTATTCTACCTGAAATATGGAGCAAGGTAAGTACTGCTACTTTCAATATTTTCTTGATATCCTAGCCAATATGAAAAATATGAAGCATAATTGGAACTAGTTTTTGATTAAATGTCACGAATACCATTTTGATGTTTTATTCTAGTTATCAATAAGAAAAAAATTAAAAATTAAGGAAAGTATAAAGCAGGTCAAAAAATAAACCAAAAATGTATTTATATGACCGGTGCATCAGCACCTTGGCCAATAACAAGACAATTTTATATATACAAAATACTTGATAAGTGACCAGTATAAGTACATCAATAAAAATTTTATATTTTTATATAAAGTTTTTAATGCTACAACAGGATATCAATTAAATATCTAGATTAAAATACAAACCATAAAACAACAAGGACACAATATAGTGTAATGCTTCTTCAATTTTGGACTGAGAACACAGTTCTGAGTCTTGAATAGAACAGGAAGAAACCATTAATTTCAAAAAATAATAGAGTTAGCTGTATAGAATTTTAAAAGATCAGAACCAAATAACAATCATACGTAGATTGCCAGCACGGACCAACTTCTAGACCACATAAAGATTTTTGTCTCATTTATTCATTAATTAAATGAATGTCTCAAAAGGCATACACTTGGAGTCAAAATCTAAGAAATAGTTGTGTATGCATATATTTAAATAGTAAAGAGGAGTCTTTATAAGAAAAATCATTTGAAAAAAGAACAATCCAAAATATGTACATTTCTCTAGCAAATTAAAAAAAGATGAAACAAGTTTTAAATGTATGTTATTAAATATTATTAAATAATATCCTAAATACTATTTTGATAATGTTGTAAATACCATTATGATATTTTCTAATTTCTGAAAAATGTAAATTATGAATTTTGGAATGATGTTTTGAAGTATTGTGAAACTTAATTAGTACTTTAAGCAGCACAAATCTTTAATTTAAGAAAAAAAAAATTCTAAAATCCAAACAGTGTCATTCTTCATTTAGGCAATATGTCTTTTATCAGCTATTTATATTGGGTAGTCATTTACATATTTCCTGTGTGCTTGGAAGTGGAATTCCCATTTTAGTTCTGCATATTTAAAAAAATAAAACCATATTGTTTTATAGAATGATTTTTAGCAATTTTCCATCTCATGAGTCCATATTCATCTATATCCTTGACAAAATTTGGTATTGTCATGAATCTTAATTTGTGTCTATAGAAGGTATGTAAAATCATATCATACTGCTAAGTCAATATGCATTCTTTTTTAAAATTTTTGGTACCAGGGATTGAACTCAGGGGCATTCGACCACTGAGCCCCATCCCCAGTCCTATTTTGTATTTTATTTAGAGACAGGGTCTCACTGAGTTGCTTAGCACCTCACCATTGCTGAGTCTGGCTTTTGACTAAAGATTCTCCTGTCTCAACCTTTGGAGTCACTGGGATTACAGGTATGCACCACGCTGCCCAGCCTCAATATGCATTCTTAGGATATTTACAAAAGTATTTATATTTCGATTTATAAATTCATATCAATTATGCAATTATACTGTTTCTTTAAAATGTTTTTAGATTTTCTTTTTCTGTGTTTATACTCAATTTTTCATTTCTTTACCTACCAGTCTCATGAGTATACTCATAAAAATAATTCCTTTTTTAATTGTCATGTTCCCACTGGCAACTTGTCTTTTCATTTTTTGTGATTTATTCAATAAATTGCCTTTTAAATTTTATTCCATTCAGGTCTTTTTTTGATAGTATATTTCATGTTTTCTTAAGAAGATAAAAGCATTCAGGTATTCTATTATCAACCTCAAATTTGCTTTTATATTTAAATTTTTAATCCAACTGGAATTGGTATTTTGTTTATTGGTAAGGTGAATCTGCAATTTTAAATTTATTGCCTAAATGGGAAGTTATCCAAAACGGTTTACTGCACAGATCACTTCTTCCCCAGTGAGATGTGATGCTACTTTGGCCATATATCAAGTTTCCATATGGGGTCTTTATCTTTCTGTTCCATGGGCCAATGTATTTTTGTCTCTGGATTAAAGCCACATGAACTTAATTACTATTGATTTCAGAAATAGCTAATGACTGGGAAGAAATTTCTTCTTTTAGGGATGATATTGCCATTTTTGTCCATTTATCTGTGTATGAAATGTAGAATTATATTTTCAACTTCCTGAGAAATTCAGGTGGAATTTTATTTTAAATCTTATTAGATAATCAAGTTTTAGGGAAATCTTGCCCTTATAATAATGATTTCAACAATATCTTTTAGAAATGTATTAAAATTTGCTTTACCGGTGTCTCATACATATTTTGTTGTATTTATTCCAAATGCCTTAATTTCTTGCTTTTGTAAGTTATTTTTCAAAAAATATTAATTTTATTTCTAGAATATGGACATGTACAATATCTTATTCATTCTAATAACAAATAATTTTTGCCTGGTTTAGACACCAGACCTTCTCTAAATAATTATAATTTTAATTTAGTCTTTCTCATCCTCATTATACATGTCTCCTTCCCGTTCTCTTGCACTGACTGGGACAACCATGACATTGTTGAATAGCATGCTATTGTAAATTCCTTGTCCTGTTGTTGTGCATAATGATAATGCATAAACATCCAGAGCAGGAATAATGTTGACTATGCATACTGCATAGGTATCTGTTATCAGGATGAATGTTTCCTCTTATTTCTATTGCTTGCAATTTTATGACAAAGTCAAAGTGTTTGTAGATTTTTTTAAAAGGGTTTTTGCTCTACTCATCCCAACAATAATACTAATCTATGTATACTAGTGTAGAATTATTAATCATATTTGTGCATTTTATTGCACTCTAACATTCTTGCAGTTTTGGTCACAACATCATGTCTTTCTTTTAAATACATAGAAAGATTTAAGTGGCTAAAATTTTCTCCAGAATTTATTTTCTGTATCCATGTCAAATATTGCCCTGTACTTTTTCCAGTGAGGTCTTAATTTGATATGAAGATTCTTTACTGGTCTCCTAGAATGATCAGAAGCATATATTCACTTTTGCTCCTCCATGGAAGAATCTTTATATTATTTAAATAATCTTTTATTTAAATGTTTCAGAATTTATCTAAAGCTCTATTTCAATCTTATATTTGCATTTTGTGAATATTTTGAGGACTGATTCAATTTCTTGAAAAGATTAAGTATTCAGTTTCTACATTTTTTGAATAACTTTTGTATCTTTGTAATTATTTCTTTCAGAGAAGTTTTCAAATACTGATATTAAATTTTTGTAGATATTATTTTTGATGTTTTATAATTGAATGAATACTTAATCTTGACTCCAGTTTTATTTGGAAAATGTTTCATTAGCACCATCTCTATTTTCTTGACAGAATTTACCACAGGATATTACTGTTATTTTCTAAAGCAATTATTTATTTTTTAATTCTTATCATTGCCTGTTTTTTTGTTTTTTGTTCCTGTTTCTTTTTTCTTTCTTTTATTATTATTTTTCTGTTCTCAACTCATTTCTACTTGTTTTATTGTTATTTTTCTAACTTTTTACACATTTTTATTCATATATCAAATTTGTCTTCTTTAGATTTAAAAGTTATCTCAATAGGTTTGAAGAGTAAGCACCAATACTACTCATCTTACATTAGGTATATCAGACTCTTTCAATAAATCACATGGTAATGGGTATTTATGCTAAGCCCATGGCCAACATCATTCCAAATGGAGAAAAACTGAAAGCATTCCTTCTAAAAACTGGAATAAGGCAAGAATGAAAACTTTCACCACTTCTATTCAACATCATCCTTGAAACACTAGCCAGAGCAATTAGACAGACCAAAGAAATTAACGGGATACGAATAGGAAAAGGAGAACTCAAGCTATCACTATTTGTCAATGACATGATTCTATATTTAGAGGACCCAAAGAACTCAACCAGTAAACTTCTAGATTAATAAATGAATTCAGCAAAGTAGCAAGATATAAAATCAATATGCATAAATATAATGTATTTCTATTCATAAGTAATGAATCCTCTGAAAGAGAATTTAGGAAAAGCACTCCATTCACAATACCTCAAAAAAAAAAAAGAACTTGGGAATCAACCTAATAAAAGAGGTGAAAGATGTCTACAATGAAAACTATAGAACACTAAAGAAAGAAATTAATGAAAACCTTAGAAGATGGAGAGAT
>JAJEJO010000194.1:9273-62415 GCA_020662805.1 Glaucomys volans | reverse complement strand
AAGAATTGTTTTAGCTATTCTGGGTCTCTTATTCCTCCAAATGAATTCCATGATTGCTTGCTCTAATTCTATGAGGTCTGTCATTGGGATTTTAATTGGAATTGCATTGAATTTGTATAGTGTTTTTGGTAGTGTTACCATTTTGACTACATTAATTCTGCCTATCCAAGAACATGGGAGATATTTCCATCTTCTCAGACTTTCTTTAATTTCTTTCTTTAGTGTTCTGTAGGACATCAACAGGTTCCTAGAGGCATATGAGCCACCCAACCTGAATCTGGAGGACATACACAACTTAAATAGATCAATTTCAAGCAATGAAATAGAAGAAGTCATCAAAAGCCTACCAACAAAGAAAAGTCCAGGACCAGATGGATTCACAGCTGAGTTCTACAAGACCTTCAAAGAACTCATTCCAATACTCCTCAAAGTATTTCATGAAATAAAGGAGGAGCTAACCCCTCCAAATTCATTCTTTGAAGCTAATATCACCCTGATACCAAAACCAGAGAAGGACACATCTAGGAAAGAAAATTTCAGACCAATATCCCTAATGAATATAGATGCAAAAATTCTTAAAAAAATTTTAGCAAATCACATACAAAAACACATTAAAAAGATAGTGCACCATGATCAAGTGGGTTTCATCCGGGGATGCAAGGTTGGGTCAACATCTGGAAATCAATAAATGTAATTCACCACATCAACAGACTTAAAGTCAAGAACCACATGATTATTTCAATAGATAACAGAGAAAGCATTTGATAAAATACAGCATCCCTTCATGCTCATAACATTAGAAAAAATAGGGATAGTAGGAACGCACCTTAACATTATAAAGGCTATCTATGCTAAGCCCACAGCTACCATCATTCTAAATGGAGAAAAATTGAAAGCGTCCCCCCTGAGAACTGGAACAAAGCAGGGATGCCCTCTTTCTCCACTTCTGTTCAACATTGTCCTTGAAACTCTAGCCAGAGCAAGGAGACATACCAAAGAAATTAGAGGAATACAAATAGGAAAAGAAGAGCTCAAATATCCTTATTTGCTAAGGACATGATTCTCTATTTAGAAGGCCCTAAAAATTCCACCAGAAAACTTCTGGAACTCATAAATGAATTCAGTAGAGTAGAAGGATATAAAATTAATGCTCATAAGTCTAATGCATTTTTATTTGTAAGTGATGCATCCTCTGAGAGTGAAATTAAGAAAACTATACCATTCACAATAGCCTCTAGAAAAATAAAATACTTGGGAATCAATCTAACAAAAGAGGTGAAAGACCTCTACAATGAGAACTCCTGAAAAATTTTATTAAATGTATACTTTATAATTTATACTACGAAGATTGTGAAGCTCAAAATAGAAAAAAATAATCCAGTAATTTCCTCAAAATTATCAAATAAAATAGAACATTTTCATGAAAAACAGCCCAAAAATTTGAGTAGTTCTTACTTTAGTCACCATTTTATTCAAGTAGAAATACACACTTGGTGATCAAACCTGACTTAATGATAAGTGCACATTGTAAGGAGGTAATAAACTTTAGAAATAAGTGACAAAGTATTTGGATTTGGTAAATTCAATTTTGGATCAAAGTTTTGTCACTTATTTGCTGTTAAACCTTTTCTACAAGTATTTGACTAAATGTCCTTTAGCTGTTATTCAATTTCTATACATGAAAATTGATAATAAAACACTTGTTCATCATGAGATGCAAGTTAAATCTCATAATCTACAGTTTCGCCAACATCAATTTCTGACTAACACTGATACTTAGTTTTGGATTGCTGCACTTTCCACACAAATTGTAGAAAATGTCCACAGCTTTCCTTTTTGTTATTGATTTGTGTTATTGATTTGTAAACTGTAAATCCTGACATTAATATTTTTATTAAAAAAGTAATACAAGTTTCTGCCTCTAAAATTTCTCATGGGTTTATAAGTTTATTTATTCAGGAACTAATCTATTCAAAGGCTAATTTCATAAACTTGTAGATATATTAAGAGAGAGAGAAAAAAACATGAAAAAGAAAAAATATTCAGAAATTCAGAGTGAAAGAGAAGAGAGGGTAATCAATAATATTTGATTATGTAGATGTTTTAAAAGATATTAGCTTTCTTTCTATATATTATCCTTTGGCCTCATAAAATTTCTGATATTAATTATAAATTTTAATATATTTACTCAAAGACACAGGAAGAATATTATTTCTGTGAAGTTGAGAAAATCGAGTTGTTTAGTTTCATAGTTTGTAGTTTTGTTCTACTTATTAGTTGGATCTTTTGATAAAGTAATATTGGTGGTCTACATTTTTCTATAAAGAGTAAACTTAGCAGCACATTTTTCCTTTTACAGCTAATACAAACTTATAATATTAAATTATTCAAAAATATTATCTGCCTACAGTTTCACCAACATCCATTTCTGACTAACACTGATACTCAGTTCTGGATTACTGCACTTTCCACACAAACTGTAAAAAATATCCACAGCTTTCCTTTTATAATTAATTACGTCTCAGGTATATATTACAGATACTGCCTCCCTTTCTCGCATTTCAGTTTTCCCACTTCTAATTTCAGTCCAAGTCTTTGCATATGCACACCTGTGTGCTTTTGTGTGTGCAGGTAGATCAGTGTGTGTCGGGTGTGTTTGTGTGCATGTGTGTACGCTTTGGGGTATAAGCATTGTGCAAGCCTGAGCAAGTGAAAACCATCTTTCACCTATAAAATAGCCAAATCTCTGATCAACTATTGCTGAGAAATGAGGAGGTGAGACACAGAACCAAATAAGCTGCACTCAGCAACTTAATTGTTAGAAAAATTAGTCTCAAAACTGTTTTCTCCTTTCTTCCTTCTTCCTTTCCTTCCCTCCTTCTTCCCTTTCCCTCCCTCTCTCTTCCCTCCCCTCTCTTCCCCCTCTTCCCTCCCACTTCCTTTCCTTCCTCCCTCTCTCCTTTCCTTCCTTCCTTCCTTCCTTCCTTCCTTCCTTCCTTCCTTCCTTCCTTCCTTCTTTTCTTCTTTCCATCTTTCCTTCCCTTCCTTCCTCCCTCCCTCCCTTTCTTCCTTCCTTCCTTCCTTCCTTCCTTCCTTCCTTCCTTCCTTCTTTCTTTTCTTCTTTCCATCTTTCCTTCCCTCCCTCCCTCCCTTCTCCCTCTCTCTCTCTCTCTCTCTCTCTCTCTTTCACTCTCTCTCAGAAAGGGCATGTTTCAAAACTACTTGCCAAGAATACCAGTGATTATGAAAAAAAAAAAATAGTAATGCTTTTCAAGTCTAGAATCTTCAAAGCTAAGATTGAAATTGCAAGTATCTTTTTCTTCAACTATAAGTATTTTCCTAAGCTTTTAATAATTTCACTTGGGAAGATGCTTTATGATGAGCTACATATCTCTTTCCAGTTACAAGGAGAAAAAACACTTACAATAACTGCTATTAATGAAACAATGCCATTTATTATTTCCTTTATTTGTGTCTTGCTATCATTTAATACATTAATTATTAATTCACAGGAACAAGTCCACTTGAGGGAATGTCACTTCTAACTGAAGCTCTCTGAAGGTTTAAAACTGTTCTGTGAAGATCTCATCCACTCTCTTGTCCCAAGAAAGCTGCCTTTTCCTTATTTTCTCCTGTTCTTTAGGGGAGAGTTGCCTTTTGCTGTCTCTCACTATTCTCTGAGGAAGGATGATTTTGTATCCTAACAGTGACTCACAGGTTTTGCTGAGAAAAGGAGCAAAACCACATGATCCAGAAGGCTTTCTAATCACTAACATTTTTCTTTAAGATTTAAAGAATCGAGAGCATCAGAGAGCATCTAGTGACCCTCAAATAACAAATGATCAACAAATAACATAAGCCTGTTTCAGAAAAGCAGATCAGCTGAGATTTGTAACCACCTTGGAAATTACAACCACCCAGGCAGCTGACTATCTGATAGGACTAGCTACGGTCTGTGCATAAGCCAGGTACGTGCAACCCCTAAGCAAGATGGTCCTTGTTGGCCATGCCCTCTGTCTTCTTTGGTTTGTAGATTTTCAAATAAATCTATTTGCTTGCCCCAATAATTTATCTTCAAGTTATTGGCCTTTTTGACTGATGAGCAAAATGCCTAGGTGTGGTGACAAATTAACATCAGTGAAGTATCTATTCTGTGTCACAGCTTTGTCCTCCCACCTGCCCCACCATTTCAACATACAAAGCAATAAGACATTCTCTTCTTGTTTTTGTCCTGCAAGAATATAGGCTAGATTTGAAGGCAAACAGCAGCAATGGTGCTAGAAGTTAGCTTCCTAGCCCTCCTGATCCCTATCTTCTGGACCACAAGTTCTTGCGAGGAAAGTTTAAGTGGCTGACAATGGTCGACAAGGATAAGATCAGTGTGTGTCGGGTGTGTTTGTGTGCATGTGTGTATGCTTTGGGGATACACACATGCACACATGCAAGGATAAGAGCCACCAATGTGCCTTTACTCACTCTCTCAATAATGAAGAGAGCTGTGGTAGTCAAAGGAGGCTAAAACCCACAAAAGCTTTGGTCTTGCACATTTACTAACCCCTTCCTTTTAGAAATATGCATGAAGTCTTTCAAAATACAGGGGCAGCAGTGCATAGATTCACCAGTCTAGTGAGGTTCAGCAAGATGTTCTGAAAATTCATTACTGCACTCCTTCACTCTCTACTGTAAACTGAGCCCATGAGAACGTGTTGCTACCACACCCATAATCCTCAGCTACAGTAGCCAATGTTAAATATATCTACATGCATATAAATGGCATTCCAACTAAACTGTTGTTTAATTTCTTCACTTTATATTTAGGTGCATTTAATCCTCCCTGCAACCTAAAGAAGATTGTCTCCTCCCTTACTTCTCATCCCAAAATGTGACCATTGAAACAGCACAGGAACACAGCACAATAAAATAGAAATAATACAGGCGCTGATTTTTAAAAGGCTTTTGAATTTCAGATGTGAGTAATGTGATTTCTAAAACTAAAAATTAAAAGAATTAAATTAAATGAAGTTACCCAAGAGGATTCTTCTCCAGCATATTGTCAGTGGGAGGGGGGGATAACAGTTTTAGAGTGAAAGCCATAACAGGATTCCATAGACATAAAGAGACAGTTTCCCACACATCATAAGGCAGTTTCCCATCCTTCATATTCTGGTGAGCTCTTCATTTGTGCTCCCTCAAATTTATAGATAACACAAAGATTTGTTTGTAATTGAAGGTAAATAATAATAATTATAGGCAATTGAACCTATCCCACTTAAATCTGTGGGGAATTTTAAGATTCAGAGCTTCCCCAGAAGCTTTTAACTGGTAAGGCAAAGAAGAAACACATTTTATATTATCTTATAGTAAATTGTGCAAAACTTTAGATAATATGCCTATCTCAATCATTTGTCTATAAACACTTTTGGATGTATATATATATATATATAAATATAAAACTCAACAAACAAATTTAATAGGTACACAAACAATACCATATAATTTTTATAGTACATTTCTAAGATTAGGAAACCTATAACCAGGGTGTCAACAAAGACCATATTGCCTGGATTGCCTGGGACTGCTTCAGTTTATGTCTGGTGTCCTGTTGTTGTTAATAATATTATCCTCTTTCACTCCCTGAAACATCATGGTTTGAATGATAAATTTTATCGACACTGCCTATCATTCATTAAACCAAGCACTTCCTGCTTCCCTTTTCTGTTTTTTTTATGTCTTTCTTTAGGAATGAATTATCTTTCCTTTTCTTTCTTTCTTGTTTGTTTTGTTTTGGTTTTGGGTCAAGATATTTTCCTAAAAAATATTAAAAAATTACTTATTTAAGCACATTGGTATTAAAACAAATTGTTACTTTCTTTGCTCTTTGATTTACTGAGTAGGCCAATCATTATACTCCAGTTCTTAAAAATGAAACAAATGAATACTGAGTTGAGGAGCATAGTACCAGATAAAAACTAATTTAGGAGAACTTGATCTAATGAAAAAAAAGAGAAAATTTATTTATATTTCTATTTTATATGCACATATAAATATATGATGAAAAGACAGATACTGAAACGTGAATAGGCATACATATATATTCTAGAGAGAGTTGAAAAATATCAGCATGTCTGCTACATCTAAAAATATTTTCTTTTTCTTAATATTAAGAAAGCTCTTTGGAATAAACAACTTCAAAGCACAGCTTGAAATGGACCAATTGTAAGGAACAGAGTGGCAAACTTATGCTACCACACACAAGTGTGAATAGGCTCCCAGACAGCTAAAATGTGTCATTTAGAAGGAATGTGTCTCATTTATCCATTGTTTAGAGTGATTGAAATACATTGCTCTCACCCAGCTCTTTGGCAAGTGTTTCAATTAAGTGGGCACAAAATTTATCCTAGTGCAGTGCTCCATTATTCTGCTCTGCTGTATATAATTGCATGTGACTTTAAGCTTGTAGAGGCCTTCAATTGTTAGAAAAATAAAATAACACATCTCTCTTAAGGTAATAACCATAACTTTTCACAGTGGAAATTCTTGTTTGGTAAAAAGTCACCGACGCTGGAAGCACAGGGCATTTATTTTCATCGTGTATTAGAAAATAATGGAACTGTTAAAAAATGGGCAAAAGATCCAAATTGACATTTCTCAAAAGAAGACATATGAATGACCAAAAGGTATGTGAAAATGTGCTCAACATCCCTAGTCCTCAGGGAAATGCAAACCAAAACCACAATGAGATCACACCTACATCTGTCTGAAGTATTGTTACCAAAGAAACAAAAGATAACAAGTGTTGGTAAGAATGGAGAGAAAAAGTCTCTTACCCACTGTTGATGAGAATGTAAATTAGCGTAGTAATTCTGGAAATTAATGAAGAGGTTCCTCTAAAATTTAAAAATAGCACTATCATGTTGTCTAGCAAGGTATCTATCAGGTGTACTCTAGTCCTTTGGTATCCTTGGATAACTTGTTCCAGGAAACCCATGGATAACAAAATCTGCAAATGCTCAATTTCCACATGTGGAATGGATTAGTATTTGCATATAACCTATATACATTCTCCTGTCTGTTTTTACTTATCCTTAGATTACAATGAAGTGTAAATGCTCTGTAAAAACTTGTTATACTGTGTTAAGGAAGAATGATAAAAGTTTGTACATGTTCAAGACAGACAATTTTTTCTAAGTACTTTTTCTATGGTTGGTTATATGTATGTAGCATACACAGCTAGAGAAGGCTGACTTTATCTCCAGAGGAGATGAAATCAGTATGTCCAGAGACAGCTGTACTTCCACGTTTATTGCAGCGCTACTCACAGTAGTAGACACAGAATGTACTGAAGGATGAATGGATATGCATATAAAAGGACCAAATCTTATGCTTTGCAACAACATGGATAAACCTGGAGAATATTATGGCAAATTAAATAAGTCAAACACAAAAAGACAAATACTGCATGATCAATCTCCTGTGGAATCTAGAGAAGCTAAGGACGTAGACATTAAGAGTAACATAGTGGTTACCTGTGAGTTGGGAGGGTGATTGGAGGGGGGGAATGGAGAGAAGTTAGTAAACTAGTACAAGATTACCAAAAAAGAAAGAAAAAAGAAAAAAAAAACCCAAAACCTAGAAGAGGGATATTGTGTGTTCTCACTACAAATAAATTATATAATTCAGATTTGATAATTATATGATGTATAGACATATCAAAATATCATGTTGTTCCCCTCAGGTATATACAATTATTAAGTTTGAATCTAAACTGAATAATTAATAATAATTTTAAAATGGAAATGTATGTAACATATTTAATATTAACCTATGTTGTTAGAAAAAAAGCAAAATCACATGAGAGATGCTACCATTATAATATGTTTGTCATAGAAAAGAAGTGTATATACTTGAAAAGAATCAAGGGTAGAATAAAGATGATCATACTCACATCTCCCACTACCCTTGAAGAAGTAAAAATTTAGAGAAAGCAAAAACCTAGATTGAATTCATTCTGTGCTATGCAACACAAACATTTTGATACAGTGGGTTGTCTTAAACTGCTCAAATTATGTTACAAGTTTACATCCTCATTAGGTATTGTCCATGTGTTTCACAAGTCTCTTATTTTCTTTAAGTGGGGCACTTAGAATGTTGGATTGGCAGTTAGTCAGTTAAAAAGAAGAAAAGATTATTTTCTATCTTGTTAAACGAATAGACACAGGCAGACACTCAGAGGCAATTGCATGTACACAAGAAATTGAGTGAGAGTCATGATCTTTCATATGTACTAAGCAATATCCTTAAAGAAATATGGGAGCTCTGTTCTGGAGATCAGAGCAGAGATCCTTCTCTCATCTACATCATCAAACTTCCTGTGCACTCTTCACTGCATTGGCTACTTTCCTGAATCTCTATATTTTTCTCATAAAACAAATGAATTTGTTTATAATCATCTTAGTGCTTTTCAGCATTTCCTGTTTGATTCTAGGAATAAGTTAAATTTGAAAACTATGAATCATAGTCTAGGAATTCCTCTAGCTTCAGAATTTGTAAGTTTTTGTCATTGGTGGAACAATTTTTTTAAAAATTCTGTTTTTTTTTTTCCAGAAAATATCATTATTGGTAAAAAAAAAAAATTATTTCCTATGTAAAGCAAATTTGAGTTTATAACCAAATTTTAGTCCATGAACCAGATATAATAATTCTAACCAAATATATTTTTTATTATCTTGTTTATTTTTGGCAGTATTCAGAGACTCAGTCACTATCTAAATGAGGCCTGATAGTTAAAATGAAAGGCCGCTATGATAGATGGACTTGACTGAATAGGAAATTTTTTCTCACTTTAAAATTCAACCTCCCTTGCATTTGCTGAATGTTTCCATAGCAAGAATTATTTATCAGCAATAATTTATTTTCCAAATTTATCTTTCTATATTTCATAGGGTAGACTAGAATTATCTTGTCATTAACTTCTAGGTCGATATTATTAATGCATCCATTCTCTCATGCTTAGAAATTATTCTCAATCAGATTGAACAAACTTCCAATTTTTTAAGATGAAAACAAAACCTTTGGGAGACTGTAAATTGACTAAATCAAACAGCAGAATCCAAAGGGTCAATGACAACTGCCTATTTTCAGTGGTTTCATGTGGGTTCCTAGTTAAGTGCTGAGTCCAATCTCTTGGCTTCTTTTCTTCTTTAATTTTAATCTTATATTTTTTAGAGCTATTCTACATCTCATCATAAAAGTACATTTTGAAGAATGAGACATACAGTTAACAATAAAAATGGTTAAAATTCCTTAATCTCTCCAGTATCCACCCTCTTTGTAAAACGACTTTGAAGACTCTTCCACAAGGCAGTCTTTCTTTCCTGCACTTGAATCTGGGATGGCCGGGTGACTTGTTTTAGACAACAGAATTGGGAAAAAACAATGTCAATCTATTTCCTAGGATTTAAAAGAAACCATGTTTTTTGAACCCTGAAAAACTGCCATAAGAACAAACATGCCAAATATGCCAGAGAGTGAGAGCCCTTGAGAGCAGAAAGGGTCAGAGGCATCCCAGCACAGTCCAAGCTAGAGCAGCCAGCCCTGCACACCTGGCCCAACAAGGATGAAAAGGATGCCTACCTTCCTTCCCCTTTTCCCATCACCACCACTAAATGACCAACACCCAGAATGTTAGCTGTTTTAAGTCATTAAGGATTCAATTGGTATATCATACATCCAGTACTAACTGGTTCTGTCTCTTGAGGATAAGTCATTCCATTTGGAAAACTTTGAGGGAAAATGTGCATACGATTTTAATTATTCAATAGATTAGAATCCCCCATTGCTTTTGAAATGTGCCATAGAAACTAATGTTAGGTTGGAGTTCAGGGATGCCAAGATGGCAGAGCCATGGTACAAGAAAGATACCACTGGAGGACAAGATAGGGAAGTGAGTGATGACTGTTTATGATAAGTCCCATTACCATGAGGACTCTCACCAATGAGGATTTATCATCCATGATAACTCCTGCCACAGGTTTGGCATTCTAAACTAAATTATGGGGATAAAGATAACAGCATTTTAATTAGGTTGTATAAAGTAACCAAGGAGGGAAAATTGAACAGCATTCTAACTGGATAGCATAAGATAACCAATGGGAGTGAATGGGATGAGGTCTTCAATCAGTTCCATATAGGGAAGAGAACGCCTCACAGTTCAGCACATATGACACAAATTTCCATACATCTGGTCTTCAGCCCGTCTCTCCTCACCTGGTCCATTCTGCTCTACCTTATAGAGTGCTAACTTCATCTTTACCTTCAATAAATCTGTACTTTGCATGTTATTTCTGTATGTCTTGGTCAATTCTTTGTTCAGGACACCAAGGACCTGGACTCAACTGTATAGCCCAGTGATAACACTGATCCAATAAGTTATCAGGGGCAAAATGTCTAAATGTGGAAATAAATAAAAATAATTGAATTTGCCTGAGAAGGATCTTAATTGGCACAATATGCATTTAATGATAGTGTTGGACACTATACTAGCTGTGTAGGTGCTTTTTCATTGGTTGGGCAAGTTATTCTGAGTCTGGTGAATATGCCTGTAAGCTTCCTACTCATAGAAAAGAGAGAGAGAAAAAGAGAAAGAAAAAAAAGAAGAAGAAGAAAAATGAGTAGAGCAGCATTCTCCTGCCATTCAGAGAGTAATTGGTCAATACTCATCAATACCAGGGAGATTTGCCAGGAATTCTGAATGTTCTAAGGGGATCTTTGTAATTCCTTTATAAATCCCTACCAAATAAATCTATACCATTTTCTGCAAAACCTGTGGTAGGTTCCCACAATGCTCTTAAACATCAATTTGGCTTTGGAAACTGCTGTTTCACAGCAGAAATTGAAAGCAACCATCATAGTTATGTTGAGAAAAGTAATAATTTACAATTCAGGGGAAGCTTAGGCTTAAAAAAACCCCTGGCTTTCTCATGAGGCTTTAATTCAAATATCATTATCAAGGAGAATAGAGTATATGTTGCAAAAGAATTCAACAGCTTTCTCACTGAGCATTGCTTTCATTTTTTCAAACAAATTGGTAGTCATTATCCTATCAAAATAAACATTCATTGACTAATTATACAGTTCAGGACATCACCTCAAGCTACTTTGCATAGTGTAAAAGTTTCCTTCTTTGACATCTCAAAAACATTTGCTCTGTTTAGACATTTTGTACTTGTGTCAGAGTACCAAAGCTTGCTCACTTTGGTAGTGGCTAAGCATGATAAATCACTTGAACACTCTTCTGTGCCTTTGGAGGCATTACAAGCATTACTGTTATAGCCATGTTTCTTGTGTTAGTTTCTCAGAAATTTAAAATCCCCAAAACATTACCTATAAATAATAGCCAATGAGAAGTTGTGTCCTAATTTGGAGGTTACAAATGAGACTGATCTATTTCTGAGCAAACATTTGTAGGTCATTGATTTCCATAATTTTCATTAAGTAGTTACTCATCTTACAGTGCTCAAACATCTTGAAAAAATGAAACTTTCTCTCAGAGAAAAATATATGCATAAAAAACAAGCTCTCAATATATCAATGGAATTAATTCAAATTTTATCATCTTTCAATACTATTTTGCAGAAAAATGTTGGTGTTCATTTGTACATATAACCAGATCATTATTCAAAATGTGTGAAATATATAAAAAGAAACATGGAAAACTTATGTTTTTCTAAAACAAAGAATTTTCTAAAATCATCATTATTGAAAGCATCCTGAAAAACCACTCTGGATGCAGGAACTCATGCAAGAGACTTTATGAAGTGGACAGGCAGAGTGTCTGTCCTGAAGTGTGAGAAAGAGAGAGTGAGAGAGTGAGTGAGAGTGAGAGAGAGAGAGAGAAAGAGAGAGAGAAATGGCAGGGAAGCTATTCTTAAGTGATGGAGTTTCACTGGCTAATAACAATATGGACCAATGACTGCCAAGAATGTTCGTAGGCTGATCTGGATTGTAAGATGGGAGGGGGAGGAATACTGGTGGCAGCTAATGCCAATATTCCTTCCTTTTTGTTTTTATAGATAAAGGGGGTGGGATGATGGTCTTTCTTCTGTAGCTTCTTCCTGCTGGTTAGGGGCGAAGAGTCTTATTCCTGTAAAAAAAAAAAAAAAAAAAAGATTTCAGAAGGCTTTAGGTGGGAGCAGAGTTTTTGAAGCTGGAGGTGTTAATAGTGAATCACAGGTCTCAGGTTTGGGTATCAGGGGCTGGTAGTCTTGAAGGAGAAGAGGTTGATTAATTGATTGGTTGGTGAACTTGTGTGTCCCCCAGCTTGGAACTTGTGTATCTGATCTCATAGGAACTTCTGTAGGCAATTTAACAGGCATGGTCCTGTTTAGGAAGATCTGTAGACCTTAAAATTACCAAAAATTTCTGATTCTGGCAGTTTCTCTTGATGGTTACCAGGCACTCCTGCCTAAGAATCTCTTTAGTAGCCTCCAGTCTTACTTATTCTTGGAGCTAACATAAGTGTATATCTTAAGTTATGTTTAACTATTGTTTCTTCTTTTAAATGCCCAGGAATGGTTATGTTTTGGTTTTAACTGTTTTGCTGAATATTTAAGATGAAGCTGGTCAAATTGACCTTGTTCTTATCTGCTGTTAAGAGTCAGCTGAGTTCCCACAGAAGTTACTCATGGAGAACTTGAGAGGAGTTTCTTAACTCTTTTAGTGCCATTCACTAGGTAGCGTCTCCTTGGTGAGATGGCTTCCCTTGGAAACATCAGGGATGTCTCCCTTTTCCAATGACCCTCCTGTGCAGTGGGTGTACTGATTGGCTTTTCATCCTCTAGTGGTCTCATTAATCTCCCTGACCCAGAGGTCATGTGGCCCAGAGTTGCAAAGCTCCTTAGAGAAGTTCTCCTGTTCCCTGGGTTCAGGCTGACTCAGAGGGAAGAGCCAAATACTGGTTTTCCTGGCCCTTTTGTGTTAATCTTGATCTTAAACTTGATCTTAAACATCCAGCAAGCCAGTCCCAACAGTAATAAAGTAAGAGTACTGGGCTTTAACTTTAAGGTTTACGATTTTACAATTATCTACCCCCTTTTATTTAATTGGGGTCTATACTATCTGTCCTATACGTGATGGCTTATTATCTCAAATTCATTTAAGTTGTTTGTTTTTGAAGTAGCATTTCTGCAAAACGTTAACCAGGCAACAGTTATAGAGTTTACAAGGAAAATACAAAATGGAATTAACAACAGTAAAGCGTTTATTTTGTGTAATAGCTATCTTGAATTTTGGCTGAGCTATGTATTATATCCCCTGTTTGAGATCACAGTAATTTTACTACAAAAAATAACCTTTTGAATATAACTTTAAATAAGCTGAAGTCTGGCTTATTTTAGAGTCTAACATGTAGCAGGGTGGGAGGCAGAGCCTTATCTCAGGTAAGGTGGGGCTCTTTACAAATCTTAGGTAAAGTGTTCTAGTTCTGAAGCTGATCTTTGCCTCCTCTTTTAACATCATTTTACAAAGTTTACATGTATTGTTTCCTGAGTCTTTGTGAATGGTAGTTAACACAATAACATTACATCCAAAACATAAATCGTGGAAAGGCTGAGAGAGCTTTTAACTTTCCTTTTATGTGGCAAAGTGGCAAAATGCTTTCATGTTTCATGATATTAAACTTTAAACAAATCAGGCTCTCACTAACTTTGAGAAATACATTTACATTTAAATTTTTTATAAAAATAAACCCCAATAAAATTTACTATTTTCATCAAAGAGGGAGAGGGAAGAAAACAAAAGACGGCTTGAACATAGGTCATCCCTACCCACTTGCTGCTGTGGTGACAGAAGGTGTATAAATCCTGTATAATGGTGGGATTGAAAGTCCCATCCTCCAGCCAACAGGAGTCATTATCTAACTCATCTTGGGATCAGACTGTGTTGAAATAGAAATGAGCCTGTGAGGTTTGAGATCTGGAGTCAAATGGAGAGGCTGAATGTTTTTGAGGAGACAACTAAGGGGTGGGGGTCGCAGAGAATTTTAGATTTGGCAGAGCCCATGGCTAAGAGCTCTCAGGAGTCTGGAGAAGGAAAAAGGGAAAGGAAGGGGCATCCTCACATCCTTTCTGATTTCCCACCTAGGAGCAGACCATAAGTGAGGGTTGTCACTGACCCTGACAGGTCTGTGGCTGAATCCAAGAGAGACCCTGGGCTCCCAGCATTGGGATTTTCTTAGAAATAGAGACAGAAAGGGAGAGAGAGAGAGTTCAGGGTCACCACAGAAGAGCTCTGAGGACTCACCGCTAGTACAGGGAAGCCTGTCCAGAGTTGAATTCTGTGGTGGGCAAGGAGGTTGACAACGGCAAGAAGCTAAAATGCAATACGGTGGATATTGGCCAGGGAGGAGGGGGCACATTCAAGTTGGCTTGGATTTCCGTGAGGGGAGAGCCAGCAGACAATGACCATGGATTCCATCCTGGGTTTCATCACAGCAAGACTTTCCTACCCAGAAACATTCTCTTCTCCCTTCTACTAAATATATTTCTGAACCTAGAACCTTTTAGAACTGATCAAAAAACATTAACCTGGGTATATAGGATCAAAATTGTGAGCTCAAAAATAAAGCATTTAAGAAAAACAAAACAAAACAAGAGTCCTAGAAGAAAAAATGATAATGGCCTTTAATTATTTTAGTAAAAGAGCATGAGAGGGATGAAGAGGGAGAAAGAGAGAAAAAGTCTTAAAATCATTTTTCTGTGGTGCAGCTCAGGAGAAGTTTAAAATGGACACTTTTTTTTCTTCAGCCTCAGGTTGGTCCCTCACTGAGTCTGCCATAGTCTACATTATGTAGGCTTCAGCAAGGCTAGGCAGGGGAAATTGCGGATATCCCACTACTTTTGAGGAATGGGGCTGGTATGTCATGCTCCTTACTGAGACATGCCACTGGCTGTTGGGCTGGTTAGGGTTACTCCCTTCACACCAGCCACCTCCCACACAGGGGCTAAAACATGTGTGCAGGACCCGTGGGCTAGGTGGGGGAGTGGGAGCAGAAACAGAACAAGGCAAAGTAGATGGAGGAGCATGGGCTGGAGGGGTCTCTGCCACAGGACACTGGTATGGGGAGTGGTTCATTTCCTTTGGAGGAGGAGGGATTAAGAGGGGGAGAAGAACCCAAAAGAAGGTGTTCAGATTTGCAAGAAGAGCAAAGATCAGGTTTAGTGGTGAGAAAGAGAAACCTTGAAGATAAGGAATCCCTTTCCATTTGCCTGCTTGCTCACGGAAGTTGTATGCCCTTATGTGGCCATTTTGGATTGATTACCTAAAGGAGAGTGTGGCCAATTATAGTAGACAAGGGAATAAGTTTTGGTGGCTCAGGTGAAGGGGTTTAAGATTGTAGACACCCCAGGGGAGATTCTGCCCAAATGGAGGACCCAGATCCCATCGTGGAGACTGATACAGCCAAGTCAGTGTCCAAGGAGTCCCGACCTCACAGACTAGGTGGCTGGAGATGAGAAGGCAGCACAGTGATGGGGTTGTCACCCGACCATCAGTGTGTGCCAGGCAAAAGCCGGAGAGGGTTGAGGACCTGACTTCAGGATTTTTGATAGAGAGAGAGCAAAGAGGAGCCTCAAACTTCAGGATTTTTGATAGAGAGAGAGCAAAGAGGAGTCTCAACCTTGAGAGAGAATCTCCACCATAAAGATCGGTGACCCACTCATCAGATAAGGTCAACTAAGGGGCAAGCCGTAACTGTAAGTCCTGGCAGGGGGAACCCCCACTCCTCAGCCACCTCGAGCATGCCAGATGATCAATGATCATGTCTTAAGTCGGCAGAGGAGTATTAAAGTCCACCTAGGGGAAAACTCACCAATCTGAAGGCTGAGGTGGATATGGAAGAGAGCATCTGGGCAAATGGAAGATGAGACCAGCGTCTCGGGGTCTGGAGTGACAGATGGGATTCCACTCACCTAAGTGGCAATAGAAGAGCCCCTCTGAGTCACAGGACCAGTGAAAACACCCAGAAAAAATACTCTGGACATTGGAACTGATGCAAGAGATTTTATTAAGCAGAGAGGCAGAGTATCTGCCCATGGGGTGAGAGAGGGAGAGAAAGAGAGAGAGAAGGAGAGAGAGAGAGTGAGAGAGCGAGAGTGAGAGTAACAGTGAGTGAGAGAGAGAAATGGCAGGGGAGCTATTCTTAAGTAATGGAATTTCACAGGCTAATAAAAATCTGGACCAATGACTGCCCACAATATCCTCAGGCTGATGATCTGGGTTGTAAGATGGGAGGGGGAAGAATACTGGCAGCAGCTGATGCCAATGATTATGGTGGTACCAAATATCATTATCATTTATTGATCAAGTAAATTAACTCCATGTTTTAAATCAAAGTTTGCTTGTAAATATATAGGTAGAAAAATCAATATGGTATGTTACTCGTACAAAATTGAATTCTTATATCACATTATTTTTCTTGGTTTTTATCCTTAGCATTTTAGTTGTTATTTTTAATGTTAATAACCAACATGTAGGAAATGCTTTCTTCTTTCAAAATCAACTATCAATCTTTCCAATATGTGAGTTAATCCTTGTAAGAAAACACACACACACACATTTATACACAAAAAAGAGTTGATTCAGGTAAATATTCTTTGATATTTTGTCTGGATTGCCCTTAGCACTGGAAAAGTGAGTTTGATGTACTAGAGTATCTAGTCCCTCATATCCATATTCTCTGGTTAGAACTTTTTGATTTGTGATTGGATATCCATAGACTATGATGAATATTTTGAATAAACTTGGAAGGAACTAATGTATAAAAAAATAGATAAATGGCTATGACAGGATTAACCAGAGGTTGCATGGTTTGCAGAAGCCTTTTCAACAATTCATAGTAAGCCATTTTTTGACATAATGGAAGAAGAAATGGGGGGTGGGAAGGCAATGAAAAACAGAAGTACCTTTAATATCAAAGAAAAAGACAAGAACAGATACCACAACATTTATGTTCCAGACAAACTCTTCTTCCCTTGAGGATCTGTTATGTTCTATTACAATTCACTGGTCCCCCAAATTCCAATAAACCTCAATTTATATGAATTTCTAAATTCAGTAATCAAAAGATTCTCAGGTTAATTTGAAAAAACTAAGTGGTAACATATTTCTCCCACTAGGTCTTCTTATAGTAATTGGGACATGTTTTTGAAAAGCAATGGATTTAAAAATGTGTGTGTGTGTGTGTGTGTGTGTACATGTGTAAATTAATATATACATATCATTACAAACAAGAATTAAGTGATGTAGTGCTTCTTTCTATATTTGAATTTTCTACAATACCCCCTACTTTTATATTAGCTTTTTTAGAGATGGTTCTATTTTCAAATAGTAGACAATTTTGACAATGCTATCAATGGTGGAATGTTGAAATGAATCAATAATTTTCAAAGAAAAAAAAATCTCATTGTTAGCAAAACAAGCCTATTAAACCTAAGGTTATTTCCTATGGCTTTCAACTTTTGAAAAATGCTAACACTGCCAGCTAGACCTTTCTGTAAAATTGGAAACAGACTGGTTATAGATATATAGGCCAGTGATACTGTGTCAGCACTTTCTAAATCTGTATTGGTGCTTTCATTCCAAGTATAATCAAGGCCAATCCTGTACAAGCCAACACATCTCGGAAATGTTGTACAAAAAACTTATTGGTATATCAATAATGATTTGCCCATGCCCTTTACAGTACAGAGAATGTCTGAGGAAGCAAAACGAACAGCTGCTTCAGTGAATGCAGTAGGATCATTCAATACAACATACACATTAAAAATTCAATTGTATACTGAAAACAAAGATACAATAGTTATGTAGTTATGAAGTAATTCACTTACAAAGGTTCTCATGCTCCTTGAGGGCCAACTGGAGACTCCCCTTGTGTTATTCCAATTCCAGGACATAGTGACAGAACACCTTTTTTAATTTATTTTTTTTTTTTTAGCACTATTGCCTATGATGACAGAAGGGACAATCACACACACACACAAAAAAATACTGGAAATTCTTGAACTGGTATCATATGATATATTTAGAAATAGATATGAATGTCTTCTGTGAACTTTATGTACAAATAGTAACAAGAACCCTCCCAACCAGAAGAGGGGCAGACACAGTCATTTCAGACTTCAGTATAGCCAGGAAGACAGTAAGGTTAAGGACTAAGACAAATAGCTAAACAGTAAGTTAACTGCACAGGATTTCATTTGATTTGATCTACAGAGAGGAACAAATATATGGGAATGTGGGTTTAAAGAAAACATTGGTCCAGTCAGAAGGTATATCATGAATCAAAATATTAGGGTGATACGCAGGTTAGCTGTGTACAGAGACATGCTAGGCTTGTCATTCAACCAGATTCATGCCCAATATCAAAGAACAATAGACCCCGGATATTGTTAAAGGCAGCAAAGTGTTTTCTTTAGACTACTGCAGTATGGATGAGATAATCCACCCAGAAACTGACCTCTCTAACAAAGGCAAAGGTAGCTAACGCTTTCAAAGACAGAATAAAAGAGGGCTATAAAAGAATGAAAAGGCGGATATGGGGAAATAGAAAATTTAATAAGGAGCTGAGTAGAGAGTAACAGAAAATGGTCTGTCAATGTGAATTAGGACAATGAATATTCTGGAGTTTAGCAGCATCAATTCTTTTGCAATCTCACTTAAATATTGAATCTGAGTTCATCTTTAGGATACAGTTTAGTCCAGGTGAAGCCAGGCTAAGGTTTGATTAAATTACAATTTTCACAATAAGGAGGTCCATGGTTCATAATGATGAGGGCAAAAGACAGGTATCAGTTAATGAAATAATTATGTGAAGTAATTGAATCCAGACTTCAGAAAATTTGGGTGAGCAGAGAGTCATATGATGAGAATTTGGAGCCAATAAGGTTGATATGGACATGATGGTGTTCTGTTTTGGATATGAGGTGTGTCCCAAAAACCTATGTGCAAGAAAATGTAAGAATGTCCAGAGGTGAAATGATTACTTTTTGAGAGATGAAACCTATTCAGTGGATTAATGCATGAGAGGGAATCATAATCTGAATGGAATAATGAGTGGTATCTACTGGCAGATAGGGCATGGTTGGAGGAAGTAAGTCACTGGGAATTACAGTGTTCCTGGCACTCAAGTACTCTCCCTCTGCTTTTTAACTATCATGAGTGACTTTCCTCTGCCAGGATTCTCCATGGACCCCAAGCTATGGAATCACCAACCATGAACTGAACCTGTGAAACCGTGACCCAAGATAAACCATTCCTCCTCTGAGTTGTTCTTGTCAGATATATTGGTTACAGTGACACAAAGTAGCCTAATACAGAAATTGGTACTGTTGTCATCAGGCCATTTTTCTGCCACCAATATTCTGCCTCCCCCCCCATGCCATTTTACAACCCAGATTGTTAACTTGTGAACCTCCTAGTTGAAGGGCTTTGGAAAATAATATTCCTATAAAATAACTCCCCAAGAAAATGGACAGTGCGGCTCGAGAAGTGGGAAAGGAAATTGGCAGAACATTGAACCTCTCCCAGTGCATTCCTGAAACAATGAGCCCTAAAGGAAAAGGGTGGATATGGGACGCTAGGCCCTAAACCTTGACCTTCCCCATGTCAACCTAATCGTGAAAGACAATGGGCAAGATTTGAATATTCATCCTTTGGGGTCTGGTTTTAACTTGTACAACTAGCCCCTGAAGGTCAAAACTGCATGTATATAATGATTACATCATCCTCCTCATACCCTATAAAACCAGAATCCCCTATAATTGGCGGCCATTTTTCCTTTCCGGAAAGTGGACCCGAATGACGCCAGACTCTGCAAAGGAATAAAGGCTTCTCTGAATCTGTTGAGGTCTGCCTCCTGTTTTCCTTTTGCACTTATACTAGTCAGTCATTGGTTCAGATTGTTAGCCTATAAACCTCCTCGTCAGTCATTGGTCCAATTGCCTCTAGCCTGCAACATTCCAATGCTTAAGAATAGCTCCCCCACCATTCACTCTCTCTCTCTCTCTCTCTCACTCTCTCTCTCTCACTTCCCCTCTCTCTCTCCCCCCCTCTTTCTCTCCCCCCTCCCCCCCCCTCTTTCACCCTGTGGACAGACACTCTGCCTGTCTGCTTAATAAAATCTCTTGCCTGAGATCCCGCATCTGGTGTGCTTTTTCTGGGTGCTTTCAGGTACCATGAGTGGATTCTGCTATGACCAACCTGACCATGAGGATTAGAAGCATTTGACATTGGTTTAGGGATGCGGTTTGGAAAAGTTTGGAGATGCTGGGTAAAGACTGAGAAAGTTGTGAGCTCAGCTTTGTGGGTGACTCTGGTGGGAGTTCAGAGGACCAGAAAACAGATAGTACTAAAGAGAGTACAGAGTGGGGTGATGAGTTTTCAGAGGAGGAGGACTCTTTTGACAAATGGACTTGAGGGCAGTCATGTGACATTCTGACAAAAAAATTCTTGACATTTTGATCATGCCCTGAGACTTTTTGTTAGGCTTAAATTAAAGGGAATGGATTAATTAATCTGGTGAAGAAAATTTTCAAAGCAGTGCAGCATTCAGGTAGTGTCATGGATATTGCTGGTGGAGCAAAAAGAAGAGCACAATACTTGAGAAACGTACAATTTGGTCAGAAAATTTGTTCAAAACTGGAACCAAGAAACTGTTGTTGTTGAAGACATTACAGTCCTGAACAGAGGTTAAGTATTTTACATAGAGACAATAGTAAAGATGGCCTGAAGGCATCTGGGGAATCGTCTAGAGTGAACCCATTGCAGGCTCACGAATCTGAAAGTAAACATTTCCTTGTAAAGAAAAACTGACTTCTTGCCCTCCATCTCTTTTTCTCTGCTCCCTGGCTGCCATGAACTGAGCAACTTTTCTCTGTCATGCTCTTTTGCCATGATATTCTGCCTCCTCTTGGTCCCAGAGCTATGGATTTGGCCAACCATGGACTGAACCACTGAAACAATGAGCAAAAATAAATGTTCCTCCTCTAAATATTTCCTGTTACATATATTGGGCACAGTGACACAAAGCTAACATGGATGTAATGAATAATTAGAACAAAAAGGAAAATAGGAGAATGACCACCCTGTATATTAATGAGAAAATCTATATTAGGGATTATTAGGATGTAAATGTAGTAACTGAGATATCATATAATTAATATGAACATTGTTTGGGGCAAGGAAACAGTGATAAATTAAGGAGGAATCAAAGTTTTGGAGCCTGTATAACTTCTAGTGATGGTATTGATATGAAAAAGAAGAGTAGAAGAAAAGGAGCAAACATTTATATTTTTCTATTTTCCTTTGTTTGTAGAGCCAACCCTTTCCTGTTCTGCTCACAACTGACTCTTGCTATCCAGTGTGAACCACCACCTTCAATCCTTCAGAAGTTGTCTCCAGTTCTTTCTTATCTTCAGTTCCCACTAAGAAACACCTGGAGGGTTTCAGATTTGGGAGAGAGATTCTGTCCCTTGCACCCTAGTATTACTGCTTCTTCCTTTTACCCTTCCAGCCTAGGGGTTGTGATGGCTCCCTGAGATAGGTAGGTAATAGCAGATTGTCTCTCTGTGCCCTTATCAGTTTCTTAGCTCTATCTTGATCTGTGTGAACAATTCATTTCTCTTCATTCCCTCAGTTGAAATGGTGAAATTGTTTTTCTTCCTGTTTGGGTTATGACTGATACAACCTCTAACAACCTCTAAAACCAAACTCACAGGGCCCCTTAGAGGGGTTTATAACTCTGTGTGTGTGTGTGTGTGTGTGTTGGAGAAGGGTAGGGATGCCCAGGGTGAGTGTTAGATGGAACAAGTAGTTAGAGAGAACACAGACCTGCTTTTGAATCTGAAAACAGCTATAGACTCCTCAAAAAACAAATGTTGTATATTTATGGGTGGTATTCACACACATGCACACAAACACACATACTCACACAAAACAATGAATAGTAGATATGTACAATAATTTTTAATGTAGTTTTAAGATATCACTGAAGCATGGTCCATGGACCTCCATTTAATAATCCTTGATATCAAAGATTCAAGTATCCTGAAAACAAATTGGTAGGTTATTGCTTACAGAATTTATACAAATTCATGATGTATATATGTGTATTATAAAAGTTGAATAAATGTATTATTAGAATATCAGAGAAACACAACATATTAGAAAGAGGGAAAGATAGGGATCTCCCAACCCAATTTAATTTTCTGAAAGAGAAAACGATGCCTACATTCATGAAATGACATGACTTATCAACTGAGTTGTAAGTTATTGGCAGAAACAGAGCTGCTACCACAGAAATAAAGTTTTTAGCACATATAACTTGTCAAAATGTGGCAGCTAACAGCACCATGCTTTAAGAATATAATGGAGTTAAGTGTGCCCCATCATCCTGGTATGTTTGATGGAGATATGATGACACAGAAGGATCCTTGACATTTTGCAGATTTTTAGGTCAAAGAAAGAACGCAAGCCAGTGGCACAATGTCATCTGATGTTCCCAAGTGTGAAAGAACACTTCCTCCTTGCTCTATAAAATTGTCTCTTCAGAGACTGCTTTCTCTCCAGTCTGCCACAAAAGAAGGGGAAGAACAATTGGTTCAGTATGATGAGTGGGTGATGAAAGAGAAGAAGGGGGACTTGTATAAAAGGAATAATTATTGTCACGCATCTCATGCATGACATTGAGAGGTAATCACAATATCTATCATCCTATGGTGAGTTTCAGTTGTAATTCATCCAACTTAGTATCTGCATTAATTATATACACTTTAGATTTCTTAGGTAACTGTGGAATAGAGGTCACAACACTGGAACAGAAGTCAAAATGTCTGTGCTTTGTCTGAGATTACTGAATTGCTTAATCATTCTAAATTAAATTATTGCTGCTAAGTACAGATTAATGCTCCCCTTCACCTCATTGTGATGAACACTTATTCAGCCTTTTAGAAGTCCCCTCCCCACCTACCCCCCTGAGATGCCTTCCTTATCCTATGCTCTGCACTCTGACCCCTTCCTTTACATCCTCTTGATACCTTGTGTGCACCTCTACTCTTTTAACCACAAATAAGGCTTTTGTGGGTGGTAGCCACCTTCTTCTCTGTCTCTTTCCATGACGCAAGTTACTTCAGCTCAGGGCAATTTTATTTATGTCTGTATTTGGAATATAGCTCCTTCCACGTTTCACACAGAGAACATCAGTAAGGGCATGTCAAGTTAATCAATGAATAAAATGATAAAATGAAGATCTTTGAATACAGGAACAAAATGGTCTTCCCTAGCTCTTAAATGTTAAGGTTACTGAATTTTCTCCTACTACTTACTTTGACATTTGTGTGTTTGTATTAATTGTTCTTCTCCCTTTTATGTAGGCCCCATCTATATTTTCCATTGTTCAGCAGATGTTTCATGGGTTGATTCTCATATTTCTTAGAAGACCTTCAGTCTATTTCATAAATTTTGCCCCAATTTTCCTGGGGTGGGGAATACACACATATACACATACATATACATATATACTTTTTTTCTCATTTGAATTTGTCCAAGGAAGTTAGTCCAAGGAAGTGTCCCTATTAATGGAAGAGCAAAAGTCAATAATGTAGGAAGAAGCCTACAGCCCTATGTGGAAGAAAGGGCATTCTTCCAAGAGAGATGAAGCTATTTAACATCAAGCACTAATCACATATTTTTTGTGAAGATTCCTTTATCATTTTCTTCTTCAAGATTTCAGCCCTTATTATCATCCCTAAAGATCAGACCACATTTTTGTACATAAACAAATCCACCTTGTATCTACTTTTCTCTGATATTCTCTCTAAAATTGTACCTTTCATAAGGATGTGTATTCTGTTCTCATTTCTCTTCTACTTCTTTTTATTCTCTTTTTGTCCATTTCTATCTATCTTCCAACTAAAGGGACATGCACATCTACAAATACTGATTTTAAAAACTATAGTAAAGAGGTGACTGATGACAAGAGAAGCAGCAGAAATATTGTTATATTTTGGATCTTGAACGTCCCAAATACCTAGACACTAAATACTTGGTTGCAAGCCTGTGGCACTTCTGGAAGGTGGTAGAACCTTTAAGAGCTAGGGCTTATGTGGAGGAAGTTAGGTCATTGGAAAGAGGCTTTTGAAGGAGATATTTGGACCTCAA
This sequence comes from Glaucomys volans, assembly GCA_020662805.1. Taxonomy (NCBI): domain Eukaryota; kingdom Metazoa; phylum Chordata; class Mammalia; order Rodentia; family Sciuridae; genus Glaucomys; species Glaucomys volans. The sequence goes on along the minus strand of JAJEJO010000194.1, from coordinate 38,205 downwards.
TCCATTCCTCTCTTTCTTTGCTTCTCAGCTGCTATGAGGTGAGCAGCTTCCCCCATCACATGCTCTGGTTCTGGACCATCACAGGCCCAAAGCAATGGAACCAACTGTTTATGGACTAAAACCTCCATATTTGTGAGTCAAAATACATCATTTCTCTTTGCAATGTGATTATTTCAGGTACTTAATCACAGCAATGGAAAAATAACACACGTATCTTTTTTTTCTTTTTTAAAATTCAAGTTCTAATTAGTTATACATGATGGTAGAATGCATTTTAACACATCATACATAATTGAAGTATGATTTCTCATTTTTCTGGTTGCACATGATGTAGAATCACACTGGCCCTGTAATCATATATGCACATAGGGTATTATTGTCCAATTTGTTCTACTATCCTTCCTATCTTCATACCCCTCCGCCACCTTTACTCCCCTCTTTCCAATCTGAAGTACCTCTATTCTTCCCTAGCTCTGCCCCCTTATTGTGAAAAATATTTGGCCTTTGTTTTTAGGGAGTGGTTTACTTCCCTTAGCATGATATTCTCCAGCTGCATCCATTCACCAGAAAAATGCCATTTCATGCTTCTTTAAGGCTGAGTAATATTCCACTAAAACGTGTATCTTTGACAGAAAGTGCATGAAGGAGCAAAAGAAATCAAACCTAGGGAACCTAAAGATGGGGACTTGGTAAGAATGTGGGATATTTGTTTGACTCAAAGAACAAAGAAGAAGAAAATACTAGATGAGAATTCAGGCAAATTCACAAATAATAATGGCATAGAATTGTGCTGAGGGACACACTGAGGAGTTTCCTTTTTCATGTGTGCATTTCCCTAATTAATTTCCTGTACAGAGAGATTGGAATGTGCTTTCTAAGAAAGTCAGCATCATGTATGCAAGAGAGATTTACTCAAACCTCTGCCCAGAAAAGTTTCTACTTCATCCTCACCACCTTTCTTTTGATTCCTCCTTACTGTTTCTGCTCACCTGGGTTCTAGGGGAAAGATACTGAATGCTGAGGAGGTTTTATCTTCTGCCATTTCAGTTTCCCCTAGGGGAAGTGTGAATGCCCATTGCTATGTGTTAGATGTGATTTGGGTTCAGCGTTGAAATTGAATACCCATTGTGAGTTTTTAGTAGGATGAAAATTGAATCCATCAATGATGTCTAGAAATGGAGACTTTGGGAGGTAATTGGGATTAAATAAGTTCATCAGGTAGAACTCACATGATTGTATATGGGTGACTTCATGAGAACATGGACAGGGACCCAAAAAGACACACACAGGTCCCCCTGTCTCTCATTGTGTGATGTCCTACACCTCCTCTGGATCTGCCAGTAGAAGACTATCACCAGATGCTGCCCTTCCACCTTGGGCCTACAGAACTGTGAGGGTCAAACAAAATAAGATCTTTCATTAAAAATTTATCTGGTTTTTAGTATTATGATATTGTCCAAAGACAGCAGATTAGTATCCCAAGAAGATGCTAATTCTAACTTATGCATACAATACCTTAACTCGTTTGATGGGCTTTCTGTTCTGTGTGAATGTGAAATGTGGAAGGTTTGAATCATTTGGATATCCTTTACCGCAGTCAATATAATTGGTAGGATTGTTCTTTGTCTTTATTGAACTAACTTAATACAAAGAAAGGTATCTGGTTTTCTTAGAGGGCAAAAAGTTGGGGAATAATTAAGGATAAATGGGAATATCAATCTATGTATTACAAATATTTTTCCAGAATGAGATCATATTTCAATTGGCTTTGTGTTATTAATTTAAAAAGGGAATTGCAGTTGGACTGAAGCTCTGCATTCACCTAAGAATATAGTTCCAGAAAATATTTGATTTAATTACTATTAATAATCATAAATAAGGGATTTCAGGGACTAATCTTCTCATCCATGAACATCACCAGCACTTCTTGTTTCTACCTTGGAATTCAACTTTTTAGCACACATTCTGATTCCCATGGCACTTTATTTGGGACAAAGTAACAAATGACAATGTCCTATAAGAATTTAGTGAACACAACTCAAGTTTTTCTCTACATTCACTGAGACATGATTAGTCTGTTCCCCTTCTCTCTGTATGTTCATCTAGTCCACATTCACCCTGAAATTGGGTCCATAAGTACATATTTGTTATTGAAGAAATCATAGTCTAATGTGTTACTCTTAGTGCTAACATTGACATTTCAAACAGACAAGATCTCTCACTAGTTAACCTTTATTTAGCAATGTATTTATAAATCTCATCATAGTTTTAATACATAGCCCTATTTTTTGTACATCCATGGTATACCAACATCATGCAGGCTATTGCTCTGAGTGCTAGAGGCATATACAATGAGGAGGTAAGTCTTCCTTTCAACCAGTTAGCAAGGGCTTGTTAATAATTTTAACTCTAGAGTATTTCAATTTCTCTTACTGGCCTTGAATCTGCATATGAATATTGCTTATCCATCATTCTTGGTGGCAAAATGAACAGGAAAAATAAATCCATCTCCAAATATTCATATGTTCAGTATTTTTTTAGAAAATTAAGAAACTAGTCCATCATGATCTTCCATGTTTATATAATATGCTCAAAGCACACACAGGATCTCACAGTGTTTCAGGAGAGAATAAGTTGTCTACCTTATTCATGATTACACAAGAAATTATCCTGGGTAGGTTTTGTTGAGTAAAGTGATTTATCTCATCACAATCATACCACTGACAAAAGTAGCACCGACTGCTTCTGTTACCTGGTTCTCAGACCAAAGATAAATGATGATGAAAGCCATGGTCAGGCTCTATTTATTTACTCAAAATAGAGCATGCATTTATCTGCAGCCTCCTAAATAAATGTTTAAAATATAAGACCTGAGGAAATGGATCTGGTGTTAGAATCATTGTAATGCAGAGATTACTTTGTATTTGTTAGCTTTTGGTCTATAGCAGCCCAGCTTCCACCCAGGGAGCATATGAGAATAAATATTTATTCTTAACTGCTCAGCTGGGGTGCCAACTGTTTGTCCAGCTCTGTAGAACTCTGCTGGATTTGGTTAGGTTTAGATCACTGCCATGGGTTCAGGGGGATATCTCACATTTTTCTTTTCTCATCCTGAGCCCATCAAGCTATTCACCATGTCCTCCTGGTAGAGACAGAGTGCACAGGTAAAGTCCAGTGCACAAGCACAATTTGAAACTCTACTTGCATCATGTCTGCTGATATCTATGGGCCCATGGCAACTTGGGCCCATGGATGAGAAAATGAAATCTGTAACTTCTCTCATGCAAATAGGTGGAATATTAAAGAACCTGCTAACAATGCCATAATAACCAACTTCTCTGAATTCCACATAAAAATTCCCTCAGAAGTTGCATGACAATAATGATTATATTTTTACAAATTAGCCATTTGACCCAAGGATATATGTATTACAGTTCTCCATATTATTCTTTTAGCAAAGTGCCTGCCACATGTCAGACACTGTAAATTTTTGTTGACTGGCTAATTGGGTGACATGGTGTATAACATGTATAGATGTCAATCAATCAAAAGCAATATTTGTATTCTTGTATCAAATTTTTTTTTATTTTGCACACAGTTCAAAATGAAATGTACTTAAATTTTAGACTCACTGAAAAACAGAAATGAAGTTGATTCCCCCAAGTCATCTTCCATGGACATTCTCCAACATATTAACTCTTCTAGAAGGTGTTGCATTAATTATTAGCTGTTTGGTTTTATTTGCATTCATGATTTAAACATAACACGAACACTAATTTGATTTGTGTTGTTATTTTAGGATCACTAATCAGCTGGGAGATATGAATAATCATGGAAGGGAACTGGGATTTGAGCATTAAGGTGTTTTATTTTTTAATGACTTCAGTATATTAGATGAATGTATAGTCTAAATTATAAAATGTGAATTTCTATTAAATTACCCCATAGGAGTCAGTGCCCAGAGGACTATTTTTGATCAGGGAAGTATAACTCATTTTCGAGGGCTTTGGAAGAGCAAATTTCACATTTAAATCAAAGGTCACACCATGAATCCTCTTTATTCCTTTATCGTATTAAAAGGTAGGATCTGTCATTCACCTTGAACAAGAAGAAAATAAATGGATCTGGTAAAATCAGTGAGAATTTTGGATTTGAAAACTGAAAATTTCTGTAATTTTTAGTCATTCATTAAATATTTTCCTCCAGGACTATTATTAGTAAAATGCTCAAATATATATATACTTGGTATATCCATGCTATATACAAAATACTTGGTTTATATGTCCCATTCTTTACTACCAAGTAAATGAGTTAACTTGCTTGATAACTCACATTTTTAGATTAATGTAACATCATAATAAGGAGAAATTAGGTGACCTCCTAGAGTGTGCTCTCATGTGCCTGCACACACATGCACAAATCCACCCACGGGCACATCCCTCTTTAGCACTATTTTTTGTAGCTTTATATAAGTTAAATTCAGGAAGAAAGTGATTATTCTAATCTTTTTATTTCCAGTTAAACCAAGGAAGCTTTGCTTTACTGCCTTACTATTGGAAGAGCTATTATCAAATATGTCTACTCTTCTGTAATTATTCACTATGTCATTGATTATCTCAAAGAAAACCATGTACACTAAAGTTGGAAACCATGATTTCAATCTTGGTTTATAAAAAATGTGCTTCTGAAGGCCTAGCTCATGTTTGTTCAAACGTGTTTTCTGAAACAGAAATTAATAAAAATATCACTTCTAAGGCATCCTTTCATTTTTGTATGAAATGAAATTCCACTTCCTGAATTTACTTTAGTTATAATTATGTTTTGCAAACATCTTTCCCAAATGGATTATGAACACACTATAATCAACATTTGTATAATTTTGAGTCGCAGAAATATTTACTCAATCAGCAAAATTTCAACCACAGTGGTTTGGAGTAAGTAATCAGCCATGTTACCAAAAAAAAAAAAGAAAAAAAAATGCTAACAAATAACATAGTAAATGAAAAGTTTAGTAAATTCTCCAGATACCTTATGATCTATATAATTTACTTATTTTACCTGGGTATTTTCCTTTTTAATATCTAAAATGGTAAGATTAGGAAAGATGATTTTGAACAATCTTTCTGCCCCCAAGAGAAATACACTATAGCTTTAAAAATGGATGAAGCTTCAAGTTTGTATTTCTTATCATTCCTGTGTGTGTTTGGTCAAATATGGAAATTGTTGCTTTAAATGTATGTTAAGTTTTCAGAGTTCATTAGTGAAATTTTAAGTATATAAGTACTAAAATATGACTTAAAAATCAAAAGCATTAAATGATTTTCCACCTGACTATATCAGAACATCAATTATATAAATTTAAAAGCCACCGTTACAGTTTTGCTTGGTTTCCCATGAATTTTAGAATTCTAGGTAACAGGTCCTGTAAGCTATCCATCTTTCTGTATGTATATATCATTAGTATAAAGTAAATGAAACATCTTCAAAGTCACTAGGAAAGAGTTATCAAATGACTATTAAACTTTTTTCCTTTAAAAAATATGTATTACATGTATCAACCTAAAATATATAATCAGAGTGTATAGAACAAGGAGATACAGATATGACAAATAAGCCCACGCTAATTTTCAAAGTCCTCTATTTTTAAATAGTATAAAATATTTATACAGATTGATTTATTTAGGAAAACCATTTTAAAATAGGTTGGAAACAATTTTTATCCTTACTGTGGTTTTCAGTGTACATTCACATATTATTCCCATGACTATAATAGGAAGTTGCTGGAGTAACATCAAACACTTTAGAAATAAGAAAATTAAAGTATAGGGAAAATAATTGACTCTCAACACTTTTCAGTATTGTCAGCTTGATTAAATCAGAAGAGTTAACTGGAATTCCATACCCTGTGGGGAACATTTCTCAAAAGAAAACTTCTTGTGAATCTTGGAAAGTGGAAATAAAGCAAAAGTCTTTACTCTCTGAAAGTTGTTTTGGAAGCCATGAGAAGCAAAGGAAGAGATTTAGGTGAATTCTAGAATTTTTTGGTTCTCCTTGGATCCACATCCATTTCTTCTTCCCATAAACAAGATTTGCTACACAAGAGTAAATCTAGGTCCACCACAAATGCAAAAGCCATGGTTTTCTTCTTCACCAGATTTTATCTGCTGAAATACTTGGTGTTCCGGTTTGGATTTGAGGTGTCCCTCAAAAACTCATGTGTAAGTCAGTGCAAGAAGGTTTAGAGGAGAAATGATCGGGTGATGACAGCCTTAACCCAATCAGTAACCCAAGGTAGGTAGGGTGTGGCTGGAGGAGATGAGCACTGGGGGTGTGGTGTTGGGGTATTTATTTTGTTTCTGGCAAATGGAGTCTCTCTACTTCCTTACCATCATGTGAGCTGCTTCCCTCTACCAAACTCTTCCAACATGATGTTCAATCTCACCTCAAGCCCTAAGGAATGGAGCCAGCTATCTGTGGACTGAGAACTCTAAATCTGTGAGCCCTTAAATAAACTTTTCCTCCTGTACAGATGTTCTAGGCTGGTCTTTTAGTTTCAACAGGGGAAAAACAGGCTAAAACACTTGGGCACCTGGAACTACCTCATTTCAAAAGAGATGATAACTGAGTTTTCTCAAGTTCTCCAATTCTCTCTTCAATAAATACAATTTGGGGAATTACTATTCCTATAAAAACAAATAAAAACAAACAAACAAACAAACAAAACCCTTCTACTCCCATGATACTTAAACCTGTTCTATTTTTCTGACTAAATATGAGACTTGAGTTTGATGAGGTCACACTGCTATTTAAAGTCAGTATCAGAATAAAATACATTGTTCTCATTATTGGTCAACACTTACAAAAAGGATGAAACAGAACTTAGTCATGTGTTTACTAAAGATGAGTTTTAAGGAGACAGTAAAAAGTTTCAAGAGAGATGGAAGATAGCAAAATGAGAGAATATAATAGGAGAGAATGATTTACAGTTAGTTGTGTTTTCCTAGCCAATACTATCTCATGAGTGGCCAAAGATGTCAGAAAATACGGACAAATCTAATGATATGGACAACACCCAAATTTCCATGCAAGAAAGAGGAAGATACCTTGATTATGTGAGGATATAATAGGTTATTTTGTGTTACATAAGTAAAAAGAAGTTTCAGTAGATGAAACAGCAAAGAGTTATGCCATTTAAGCAAATTCTTTGCCTATATGAGACATCCTCTCATACCAACAATAATGATTCAGTGATTCAGAAGGGGGATACTTCTGAATACTTCTTGGAGCAACACCATCTGAAACATTCTCTATCTTTGGTGGATACCTCAGAGAAAGAGGCAAACATAAGTTGCTTCTGACTTCTCCACATTTTAAGAAAAATTGTTTACATAAATTAGGCCCAGGGCCATTGGCCAGAACTAGTCACATGGCTCCAATGAACTTTGGTTGCTGAAAAATGTACTTTTATTTGTGCATAAAAGGTAAGAAAATGAGATGCTGGTGAGTACAGGTAATATTCTCTACAGATAGCACAGTATTTGAAATAACTATCTTTGGCATTGGACTTTATGATACTGGCACATTAAATTATCTGAACCTCAATTTTCTCATTTGCAAAACGGCAGGCAATAATATTCACCTAACAGAACAATTAGGGAGTCAAATGAGGTAATTTTTGCAGGCATATGGCATGCAAATATTAATCTTAAAAATAATTACCATCATCATCATCATCAATCATCATCATCAACAACATTCTCTTTATCAGTAGCCTTTGACACTACTTACCACCAAGGCTGATTGATTTTAATAGCACTAACTAATATGCACAGAAACATAGAATATAAGAACTGGAAGGAATTTAGCCTATTACATAAACCAGTCCTAACCTTTAATTCATAAAATAATATATACCACATCAGGTCAAGGGAGTTACCAGGTCCAAATCTCCAAAGAAACTGATTTAGCACTAGACACCTAAGTCCTTTCTTCTCAAATTTAGAAAATTTAAGTACCCTTTTAAGTGTGGGCTAATGAATTAAAGTTAAACCACCCAAATATAATTTCTATATTGCTAAATCTTTTTCATGCTCCCTCCACTTATTTCAAACCATCTATTAATTGATATTTTGATATCAATTAAAAGCTTCCAAAGAGATACAGCCTTCAGTGGCTATATGAGCATGGTAGAAATCTGTTGATACAGTTGAGACTTGGTATACTGAGCAAGTGAGTGTGTTTCCAATTTCTTCAAACCAGACACTGAAGAAAATCTTGATTATTGTATAAAAAGGTCAGTGCTTTAATGGTGGAAATAAATAAGAGTGAAAATCTGAGTAGATTAAGTGTATTTACAATAATCTACAAATCATTGAAAGGAAGGTAATGTCTAACTTATTTTTTCTATCAATTTTTTTCAATTGGTGCAATATAGTTACACATAAAAGCGGAATTCATTGTGATATACTCACACATGCACATGACATGGTTTGATCATATTAATTCTGATTATCTAAGAGTATGTGAAATCTTTCCATTTTCTAAGGCCTTCTTCAGTTTCTTTCTTTCACTCTTGAGTCTTTCACGCCCTTGATTAGATTTGTTCCCAAGTTATTCTTGTTGATTGAGGCTATTGTGAAAGAGTTGTTTCTTAATTTTTTTTCCAGAAAATTCACTATTGGATTATAGGAAACATACTTATTTTTATATATTGATCTTGCATCCCACTACTTTGTTGAACTTGTTTTTCAGCTCTAGAAGTCTTTGGTGGAGTATTTTGCATCTTTAAGTACAGAATCATGTCTTCAGCAAACAGAGATATTTGACTTCCTATTTTCCTATATGTATTTCTTTAATTTCCTTTTTTCCTGATTTCTCTTGTCAACATTTGAGGAAAAACATTGAATAGGTGTAGTGAGAGTAGCACTAAATAATAGTGAACATTTGAATAGATCCACTTAATTATAATACAAAACAAATAATTGAAATCAAAGTAATGTCTGGTTTATAATCATACAAGTGAGTTTTTTTCTCTTTCCAAAAGCCGCAAAAAATTTTTATTTGAAGCATATTATTTGAGACCTATGGATCCAAAATGTATAGAACTCAAAATTAAGAATGTATTAATCCCACTGTCATGAATTTTCTTTGTGGAAGAAATCTGTATCACATGGGCATGTATAAGTAGAACACAAAAGACCAAGCAAGGAAATCAAGTTAACCTGCTTAATAAACAAATGACATCAATGGTTTAAGTTTACAAATCTTATTTTAAAAAGAAACTTTTAAAAGGACTGTAATACCTTCAAATTTGAAATGGTTTCTTTTAATGAATTACCTTCAAATAAATAAGAACACATTAATTAGGAGTCATTTAGACTTTTAAAGAAAGATATATCAAGAAAGATGTTTACTATACCTGCAGCATGTTTCTAAAATTATAGAGAGAGGAAATGGTGTGTGTGTGTGTGTGTGTGTGTGTGTGTGTGTGTATTGGGAGTGGCAGGAAGTAAGAAAGTGAAGAAGACAGGCAAAAGAGTCCTTGTATTGGTGTATTGGGTGTATTAAACACACCAGGATAGTGAAAAGCCTGATGTGAATTCATTCAAATCTAAAACATTTTATCATCTTATAAACAACAGAAATTGAAATGCAGTACTTCTTAGTAAAGCTTAAAGAGACTGTTTTTTAGATTCTGAAAAGTTTAAAGATATATTACATAAAGAAACTAGATTTTAAAACTGTCATCATTATAAATGTGCAAGATGAGAATGGGATAGAGGAAGGTGATGTGCTTCCATTCAAGGAAGGACTGTTTCCCCAAAAAATGAAATAACAGACTAACCACTTCAGACAAGAAATGATCTGTGTCTCATATTTATCAGTCATCAGTCCAAGAATCGGTAAAGTATAGGGCAGAGGTAGGAAGTTAAGTTCTGAAACTACTATGGTAGGACCAAGAGTGAATTGAAATGATTAGGAAAGAGCTATATTCAAGAAATTCTAAAAAGGGAGAATTGACTTGACTTATTAACTATTTAATTGTAGGTCAAGACATTCACTGAGGAGTCCAGGTTGACCTTCAGATTTCTCTTTTGGGCAACTGTCAAAGGGGTGATCCCCACTGACAGAAGCAACAGAGAAAAGATAACAAAATAGAATAATTTAATTAATTTGGCTTTAGAAGATCAGGGTAATTTGTGCTTGGAATTTAGAAGCTACTTGTTGTTTGGATCTATTCATGAGTGGTAGTTGAAACCACCAGAGCTTGATATTATTGAAAAATCTGAGAGATACTGGAGAATGATTTTCAAGAATAGACTATAATAAAGGCTGGCAGAAATAGGCGAAGACAAATTATTAGGTACTTCTGAGGCATCATAAAGAAAGAATTGTGAATTCTCTCAGGGAAGAAAAGGAGTGTTGGTTTGCTGAGTCCATAGTAGCAAAGTATCACAACTGCATATCTTAAACTACAACAATGTTTTGTGGCATAGCTCTGACGGCTACAGTCTGAGATCAATTTTCAGTTGGATTAGCTCCTGCTTAGGGTCACAAGGAAGAATCCATTCTATGCCTTTCCCCTGCCTTTCAGAGGTTTGCTGAACTTCATGGCACCAATTGGTATAAACAGGCAACAACCCACATTCCTTTATCCTCACGTGGCATTCTCCCTGGATATGGGTGTGCCCGTGTTCAAATTTCCTTTTGTTATAAGCATGTCAGTCATATTACATGAGGGTCTCATACTACTCCAGTATGACCTCATCTTAACCACTCACATTGGCTGCAACTTTATTTCCAAATAAGGACATACTTGAGTTCACTTGATGTTAACACTTCAAAATATGGATTTTTAGGTGAGAGCACAATTCAATCCATAACAGAAAATTGTAGGGAAAACAGCTATCAAGTACAGTTATTTTATAGACTTAGAGTGTGTATTTAAAGCAACTGTTAAATGTGGTCACTAGAAAATCATTTTTCCTGACCAGATTCAGTGGGAGATAGAGGAATCCTAAAATGAGTTCAGATTGAGTGAAACATGATAAAGTAAAAGGCCTAAACTCTTTTGAACAGGCACATGGATTTGAAGTGAAAGACAAATAAAAAGGGGAATTAGAAGATTTTGGTATATAAATTGGGTGACAAAATACATGTGCTATGGTCAGAATGCTTATGACCCTCTAAAATTCATATGTTCAAATCTTCAAAGTGATGATACTGGTATTAGATGATTAGGCCAGGGGAAACACCCCTCATGAACAGGAGCAGTGCCCTTATGAAGGAGGCCTGAGGAGCTCCTCACCACTTCCACCATGTGAGGTTATTGAGAAGATTCCCCCAACAAGGAAGTATGTTCCCACCAGACACTAATACTTCCAGTGCCTTGATTTTGAACTTCCAAGCTTCCAGAACTGGGAGCAACAAATTTCTGTTGATTGCAAATCACCTAGTACATTGTAATTTGCTATAGCAACCTAAACACACTAGAGCAGTGTTCGAAGTTTTGGTTTAACATGGCCTATCATGCAATTTTATCTAAGAAAGAACCCTGTGATGGTTCAACTGGCTTTTCCAGAACAATTCTGTTTCTGATTGCAATGTGATCTAACAGAATAAATGATGGATTTAGAGAGACAAGGTCCCTTCTATGGTACTGAATCTGAGACCCCTATACTATAACTTTGAATAAATTCATTGACCTCTCTGGGAATCACTCATTTTATCTGTATAACATAGACAACAGTACTGCTATACCAGAAAGTTATGAAAGCTAAATGTAAAATTTAATTTAAATGTAAAAAATTTATGATAGGTTCTATTAAAATATTGTTATATATTTGAAAATATTTCTAGTTATAATCAAATTCTTATTTCTGCCCATCAGAATTATTTGACGTAATTTAGGAATGTTTAGAAAATGCAATATTAGATATTCTGCTGGACCATGGTAAGGATACTTAGAAGTACAATCATCTGTGTGAAATACTGCATCTTTTTATCTGAAAATTAGAGTATAGTTCTATAAAATTATAGGAAAAGATCTTAAGAAAGTTTCATGAGGGATACGGAAAACACAGAATGTGCCAAGCAAAGAATCAGCAAAATGAAAACAGTTTGAATTTAATAAACTAGTAGATTGCATTCCACGATATGGATACCAGGAAATATTAATAGCTATAATATTCCATTTTTAATGCTAGAAAATGTAATTTTATATCCTTTTTAATCAGAAAACTCTAATAAGAATGATTGATAAAATTAGATATGTGTGAGTAACAAAAGTTATGAGAGTATGATAAATGAGAAATTACAATTGCATGTCAATCACAAAAGCCCTAGGTATTTCGTTTCCAAACCTGAAAATAGAAATGCCATTATAAATTCATATTAAATTTTTGAAATTGCACCATTTCTCATTCTAAAATCCCTGTTTGTCCCAATGCAGCACATTGAAATGCTTCAAATTTATATTCTGTTCACCTATAACCTGAGTATCTGACAGACTATAAGACCAGAAAATTTAATCAAGCATCTTATTTCATTAATCTAAATAGTTAAGGCTATATGTTATGTAGTGTAATAAGTAGATTATGTTATAATTTTCCAGTACATGTTTTAAGAAGTGTGATGAGTAACCTAACATGTCATATCCCAAAGTATTCTGTGTCCAGCATCAACTTCAGCAATACGCTAGTATAGCAATAACACAGGAGAACACTACACTGCTTTCCTTGTCAAGCATGCTGCATATAACAGGCATCACTTCACAGATTTTTCAAATACAGAAGGAAAAAAATAAATTGGGGTTAATGCTTCTGGTTAGGCATTTACATTCAGCTTGTCATTCCTGTCAGCAGAAGAACTTTCCAGTTGAGTGTGCTGTGGTTTGTCCAAGGAAAACCTTCCATCCAGTATCACCTTTGTATGTACACTTGAAGGACAAAAATGGCTAGGCATACTCCTCTAAGCATATCTACTGAGAAATGCTCAAAAAAGGAAGGTAAACCTTAACACGTTTATTTCACTGACTGAATATCTTAATATCTTGTTTCCTCCCCAAAACAGGTGGGGGCAACTCTTCTTCTATGTTACCATTAAATGAAGTTACTAGTAAGTACCTACTGGAAAATGGAAAGGCAATATACACCTATATCTATTCTAATGACATTATCTATATTTTATATATATATATAGTAGTCTCATATTATATATGCACACACATATATAGTGTGTATATTGTAAAATTTTCATTCTGAAATATGAAATATTGGATGTTGTTTGATATCTTGGAGGTCTGAAATTTATCATAATTATACCTGTATTCGGTACCTACATAATAATCTCTTCTAATGGAATTGTCATTCTTAATAAAATTCTGGAAATGCATTAGGTTCAATAAATATTTATTCAATGAATAATGCCATTTGAATATATTTAAAATTAAAGGACAGCAACATGTCCTACACTCTGAGCATAGTGCCTCAAAGGTATCAGAAATATTCATGCTGATCACAAAACATCCTGAGCACCTGAAGTGTATAGGATTGAGCTAGAATTTCCCCTAGAACACACTTGGACTATTTCATAATAAATCAACTTTGTTTCAGGAATTTGAGGAATATTTTGTCTTGAGCAGCTAACATGCTGAGATCAAGAAATGTGAGGCAGGGTAGGCAGGGATGAGAGTGCTTCTCTCTGTTCTAAAACTTGTTTTGCTTTTCTGTGAGACAAGAGTTGAGAGAAATAAAGCTACAGGTATATAAGGTGATTTACCATGATTTTTAATCAAAGGTGATGCAAAAGAGGTTAACAATGGTCTATCAGCTATTTCCATTATCTTCCATTTCAAAAGAAATAGCATATTTACATTGGAATATATTCCAGCATGCTTTGAAACTATGACTGATGACTAAATTCTAAATTCTAGTCAATAAAATACAAAAGTGCAATCTTTTTAATTGTTTTCTCAGAAAAGTTTTAATAGCCGTGGTTGCCTTCTTCTCCCCCAACCTATATCTGTTGTCAAGTTTAATGGTTAATTTTATGTGTCAACATGACCAGGTTAAGGGATAGGGAGATAATTGGTAAAACATTATTTCTGCTTGTATAAGTATATCAAAATGGAATCTACTCTCATGTATAATTGAAAAGAACCAATTACAACAAAACAGCCTTAGCAACTTAGCAAAGTTCTATCTCAAAATAAAAAATAAAAAGGACTGGGAATGTGGCTCAGTGGTTAAGCACCCCTGGGTTCAAACATGGTACAAAAAAATCTTATTAATAAAAGCATTATGTTAGGGGCGAGGCTGCAACTCAGTGGTAGAGCACTTGCCTAGCATGTGTAAGGCAATGTCCTGAGGCAATCCTCAGCACCACATAAAAATAAATAAAGTAAAGGCATTGTGTCCATATACAAATGAAAACATATTAAAAAATAAATAAAAGCATTATGCTAAAGTGGTAATAACTTGTTTTGTACAAAAACTTTACCGTTTTAGTTTTTCCACCTCCCCCATCTTATCATATTGATAGCATAAATCCATGAGAATGTTGTTGTAACTATAGTTACTTTGAACTGATTTGTTTTTTACCTTTTATACTAGTGTTAAAAGTGATTTATGTACCACTATTGCAATATTACAGCATTCTGAATTTGATTATGTATTTCTATTTATCAGTGAGTTTTATTCTTTTGTTTTCTTTTTGTTCTTGTTGTTCTTTTAAGATATACATGATAGTAGAGTGCATTTTGACACATTATACATACAAGGAGCATAACTTATTTTAATTAGGATTCCATTCTTGAGGTTGTATATGATGTGGAGTTTCACTGATCATGTATTCATATATGAACATAGGAAAGTTCTGATTCTTTCTACTGTCTTTATGATTCATTCTACTGTCTGATTCATTCTACTGCCCTTCCTATTCACATTCCCCTTCCCTTCATTCTCTTTGTCTAATCCATTGGACATCTGTTCTCTCCCCTTCCTCTTGTTCTGGTTTAGCATCCACATATCAGAGAGAACATTCGACCTTTGTTTTATGGGATTGGCCTGTTTCGCTTAGTATGATAGTCTCCAGATCCATCCATTTACTGGCAAAAGTTGAAGTCATTCTTTTTTATGGCTAATATTCTATTGTGTATATATCCCACATTTTCTTTATCCACTCATCTGTTGAAGTGCACCTAGATTGGTTCCACAGCTTAGGCATTGTGAATTGAGCTGCTACAAAAATTGATGTGGCTGCATCACTGTAGTATGCTGATTTTAAATCTTTTGGGTATATACCAAGAGTGGCCAAATGGTGGTTCCATTCCAAGTTTTCTAAGGAATCTTCATACTGCTTCATGAAGATTCTTTCTTATTCTTTGACTTTTGACAATTTGATTATAATGTATCTGATTGAATTGCTTTAGGTTAATCTTGCTGTGATCCTTTGAGTTTCAGGAATCTGGATGTCCATGTCCTTTACAGGATTTGGAAAATTTCAGCCATTACTTCTTTAAGTAAGTTCTCTTCTCCTTTCTGTCTTCCCCTGATGGATCTCCTGTAATTCATATTTGGTATGTTTGATGGTATTTCACCTGTCTCTTGTACTTTATCAACTCCTTTTCATTCTTTCTTTGCATTCCTCTAATTAGAGGAATTTGTAGTTGAATTTATAATTGTAATTTACAATTGAAATTACCTGTCTCTGAATTTAAAAACAACAACAACAACAACAAGAAAACACATTGTTTCTAGATGTTTATTAGTGTGTTTCTGGAAGAGATCATAATGTTGAATGAAATAAGCCAGGCATAGGAAGATAAAATCTACAAGATTTCACTGATATGTGGAATATAAAAATGCTGAGCTCATAGAAGTAGAAAAGAAAATATTGGTTTAAAGAGACCACATAGGATAAAAGAGGGGTGTAGGACATGGAGATTTGATATTAGGTATAAAGTCATAGCCAAATAGGAGGAATGAGTTCTGATATTTTATTACACAGAGGTTTATTCTAGTTAGTGATATTGTATTGCATAATTCAAAATAGTTAGAAGAAATTTGAATGTTCTCATCACAAAGAAATGCTAGATGTTTGAGATAATGACTACATAGTATCCTGAGTTAATTTATACACAACGTATAAATATAAAGATGCATGCACTGTACCCCATACAGATGTATAATTATTATCTGTCAAGGAAAAAAAAAGTATAAATAGGTGGTAGAACGTTACATTTTCTCTTCTTAATCTAGGACATCTATCTTTCATTCAGTTTTTTCAGGACTATGATTAAAAGACAAGCCAAGAACAATTAGAGGAGGAAAAGTTTGCTTGGGGGCTCACAGTTTCAGAAATGTCAGTCCACAGAGGGAGGACTGCATTCCCTGGGACTCTAGGTGGGGCAGGACATCATGGCTGAAGGGTGTGGCAGAGGAAAGTGGCTTAGAACATCACATCAGGAAAGAGAGAGACAGAGAGAGAGAGAACCCTGCTCAACAAGGGCAAAGTATATACTGAAAGGTGTTTGGACTTTTGGACTCTAGGTCTTCTATCAGCAGCAACTACAGTTTTCAGGCTTTCTGCCTCTGATGAGGAACTAGATAATTTTCTCATAACTTCAGACTCAGAACCAATGACACCACTGGCTTTCTTGGTTGCCCAGCTTGTAGACAGTGTATCACAGGACATCTTAGCATCTATAATCATGTGCCAGTTCCCATAATCTTCTGTCCATCTCTTTATCTATCTATCCATCCTATTGATTCTTTTTCTCTGGATAGTCCTGACAAATTTACCAAAGATTCATATGCTATGAGTTGAATAATGAACATACGAAGAATTTCATAATGGATAATCCCTGCCCTATTACCCCCATTCCTTCCAACAATAGAGTGGTTAAGTCTTGGTTCTCGAAATTGTGTACTTCAGGGCTGCAATTACAACCTCCATTATCTCCACACCCACCCACCAGATAAGAAAACGTATCTCATCACTTAAAATTTCTAAGGATGAGAATACTCACATTGCAGGGCTTGTTTCTGAACTCCTTTTTGTTGTGATCCACAACAATTCAAAATGAAACATTGCCTTTGAACGTCTGTATTCTGATGTTGCTTTTACCATTCTAGGTTAACACAGAAAGTGACCTAATTCTTTCTCTTTCATCTCACCATATCTGCTATGAACTTGGCATTCACTTCTTTCCCATCACTTACCTAGTGTTTCCCACTTTCAACCAGTCTCTTGATTTTCAGGTTTTTTTCCTTACATACAAAGAACATTATCCTTGCCAGATGAATGTTCTTGAAACTTCGATATCAGAAGGTCATTTCCTATTGCAAAGGGTATTGGAGTAGAGATGACTCTTGTCTTACAGAGAGATCAATTGTCACCTTAATGATCATGAGAATTCAGTATTACCACTCTACTTACTCAGTTTCAATTGACAAATAAAATTTCCTTCTTATTAGGGAACAGCTTATTAATAACTTTGTGTGAAATGCTTTTTTTTAATAAACATAAACATGCAACTGGTAACCTAGCTAGATTTAAAGATGAGATAACAGAGCCCAGAAACAATCATGGCCCCAGGCTACTGAAAAAAACAGAATTCAGTCAGATACCACACTGAAGTATTAGGCCTGTGGTGGGAGCCAATAGGAGGTGGAGGTAGCCCAACTCCTGTCTAATTGCAAATCAACCCTTCCAATAGTTGAACAATAAGACTCTGTGACAAGAGTCTTTGTTCACTCAAATACCATCTTTTTCTGAAACTTTTCATGAAAACTTAAGGGAATTGCTGTTTTTCTTTTTATGTACCATTCATTTTGATGTTTAGCCTATTGACATCTTATATTATCTTATATTATCTTATATTATTTCAAAACTCAAAGTGTATAATCACTCCAGTAATTTCCATGTTTTTTGCTTCTGATACAATGGTTGTTTTCTCTCTCTTATGCTCTTCTTTTTTAAAACTGTATGTTCAAGCAAAATTGATCTACTTGATATTTCACAATGATACTGATACCTTGTGCAATTTGATTTCCATAAATTTTACTTTAAGCATTCTGTTTGAAATGTTTTCCCTCCTCTAACTTTTTGTCAATAGTTTCATCCTTCAAAAGTCAATCAATAAGTTGTACTTTCCCTTATAAAAGAGTGTCTGACCCTGTGAATATGCTATTTCTCCAAAAAAGTTACATCCATAGGAAACCTTTAAATATGCCTACTTTCTGTCTACCACATATCTAATTGTAATCCTTATACATCTATTTTAATGTCTATTTATATGTCAAGTTCCTTGCAAACAATAAAAAAAATTTAATTCACATTGAGATACCAATTCAGATATACTATGATGGTACAATCAAAGACAGGGAACAAATATTAAGGAGGCAAAAAAATTTGAACTCCCATAGGATGCTGGGTTCAATATGAAGTGATGTAGCCACTTTGAAAACATTCATGTATTTCCCAAAAAAATTAAATGCAGAATTACCATATGGCCCATCAATTCCATTCCTAGCTATATGCCCAAAATTTTTTTAAATATCCAAAAACCTATTCACACATGTTTATACAGAAGTACTATTCATAATAACCCCAAAGTGGAATCAAACCAAATCCATCATTTAGCTAGTGACAAAGGAAGTGTGGCATAGCCACATCTTCAAATAATATTTGGTGATAAAAATCCAATCAAAGATTGATTCATTCTACAACTTTTTTGAACCATAAAAACATTATGCTAAGTGAAAACAGTCATACACTAACAGCCACATTGCATACTTACTCCTTAATATAAAATAACCAGAAAAGGCAAGTCAATAGAGACAGAAAGGGTTATTATATGTGACGAGGAAAATATGATGAATGACTCTTAATGGTTTCATGTTTTCTTTTCAATTGTTGAAATTATGGAGTTATATAATGGTAGCAGAATTAGACAGCTCAATATCTTTGTGAATATACTAAAACCACTGAATCATATACTCTAAAAGGGAAAGTTTGATGGTACGTGAATTATATCTCAAGAAAAACAAATTCTTAGAGTAGGCAAGTATTTATTCTTTGACTTAGAATTCTATGTCCATAATAGATACCAATATATTCTTATAGTCCACTAATATATGGATGATTAAAAGATGTAATAAAAGTAGTGAGATACAGTGGGGTTTCAAAGTACTGCAATCCAATTTTAACATTTATTATTATTGCTAATTTTCTAATTGACTTACACGATTCTAAAAAAAAGTAACAATACCAGTTGTAAGGATGTGGAAGTTATGTGACAGCTACATTTGTGTAAAATCATGAAGAACATAAATAAAGGTACTCTTTAAAATTCGAAGAGTTTAGTCTTTTATCTTAATTTCTGAAAGACACTCCCTGTCATTGTAATTAGGTTCTTGGATGTGCATTGATCTTTAAAATTACATGGATTCACTCAATGAACTTAATGTTGCTTAACAACAGGAACCTGTAAATACAGGAGTTTGAAATTGTCAGTTTGCTGGTAAAATCTTTCATGGGTAAGCAATGGAAGTCACTTGAGTCAGCCTTGTAGAGTTACCTCAGTAGAATGGAAATATTTCTTAATATTGTCACCCCCATTTTTCAGCCCAAAATACATGCAAGACAATGGCTGTGTTTGAGCCACTTTAGTTACTAAGGAAAATTTGTAAATAGTGAATAAGACTACAACAAACTTTGGTAAATGATGCTATTTTAAATACCAATAGATAAAATCCAATATGGGAACAATTTACTCTTTGTTTCTAGAGTTATTAAACTGAAAGAACTCAGCTAACTCCACAGAGAAACCACATTGCCTTCAGATACAAAGATAGGAAGGTATCTGAGCACCTTTTTAAAAACTGGGATAAGCTGAATCATCTCTAGAAACAAGTAATGATGTTGCCAAGTGATGCACTTCGTCCCATTACAGGCTTTTTTTAATTTGCTCATGACAGGTAGCTGAAGTATATTTTAAATTAGTGTGTTGTTTTTTTCTTCCTGCTTTGTTGGTAGGTATTTCATATCCTTTCACTCATATCAATTTTTATTGAACATGCAAAAAGCATTGCAGGGAAATGAGCAAACTGCATAAACAGTAGTCATTTATTGAGATGGCCAATCCTCCTTAGCTAAGCACTTCCTTTTAGTACAGTTTAATTTAGTATAGTTTAATTGTGTTTTGAGAAACAAAGCTGACCTCATGTTTGTGTTATAGAATTTGCATGTATGCAATTTAGTAAAATAGCACAATCTCACTTAGCTTGTAATATCACAGGCTTTCAAAAAGGAATCTAAGAAAGTAACTATTTCTGTTATTAAGAGATGTGCCAGCAAGATGTGATTAAAAAAAAGACATTGAGAATAGGTTGTGAAATAAACATTAAAAGGAACAATTAGATTCTTTCCCATGTTCAGTTTCTTTTCTATTAATTCACTGAATTTTATATAGAATGCTGAGGAGAAGATATATTAAAATATTTTGGACTGATTTTTTTGTTTCTGTTTATTCTGTTGTAAATAGGAAGTACAGAACTTTACATACCGAATCTTCTTGGAGATATAACATGCATTAGGAAAGTAGGCCTAGCCACCTGCTTGGTATGCTCCTTAAGGGACCTTTTATCCCCTTTTAGCTTGGCTCAGTAAACGTGGAGGTCTGTAACTCTCACATACTCTGAAACTATTTGAGGTATTAAATCTCTGTTTATGGTTGTGAGTTTTATCAGAAAATCTAACAAACTATTATTTGAATTGATGGTGTTAACAAATACTTCATAGACTAATAGTACTATTGCGTAACAATTCAGGTGATTGAATACCAAAAAAAAAAAAGGAAATCCAATATTATCCTTTATTTTTTACTGAAATGTCTATATTGACAATTACCTTTTACTTGCATAATGGTTGCATTTAGTTAAATGTTGTCTTAAAAAATATCATTTGGAAAACTAAGGACACTCGAATGCTATCACTTTTATGCATAATCTTCTCACAACTCAGATTTTAAAGGAATTGCCCCAAATTTAGATGAAAGAATATGCTACACAAACCTGGAAGAAAAGGGATATCATTTTTAGGTAGTTTTATTTTTCCAAACACAGGGGTTTTGCCAAAAGGATGCTTTTGTTGTTTCTGCTCTAGACAAGATTTTACTGCTGAATTCTTGATTGAAATGCTTTATTTGTTTTCAATTTATACTGGGATAGGATAAATGACTTAGATTGAACTCTATATTTTTATTTTACAAGTGTATGTCCCTACACTTTTGAATAGACATCAACAATACTTCAAGATGTTCTAACCAACTGCAAGCAGTTCTCAGATTTGAAGTGTCTTGTTTTGCTTTTAATTTGCATTTAGAGTGTGTCTTATTCTAGCTAGGAAGTAGTACTCTCACTTCAGTAAATGGAATAGTAAAACTGTTCATGTGTCTGAAATTGTTACATGTTGGTCTTATTGTGTGTGTATTAGGAATACTGAAATAAGTAAATTTAATAAATTGATTCAATTTTGAGTCTAACTTTAATGAAATCTAAGTTGTACAGAATCGTTCTCTAAGTTTTAATTCGAGGCTAATTTCAGGTCACTGGATCATTTTATTCATGTCAGGAAATTGCAGATAGCATGGCTTGATGAGAGGTTGCAATGCAATGGGTACCATTACTTGGCTTTCTACCCTAGTTACAAGTTTTATCTCTACCTCCAAAAGGGACAGAGAGAAAGGGGCCCAGACCCTCAGGAAGCAATAAATTTGTTGACCTACTGCTCTATGTACAAAACTGTCTGATGTCTCATTTGAAATAAAAGTGAATGTATTCTTCCTTTCCTTCTGTAAAGTAGGAGAATGTCAGGAGAGAAAATATAAAGGTTGATAATCAAAGGATAAGCAATATGGTGTATTAATTACTATAAGAACATAAAATAAAATTTCAGAAGTATAACATGAAGATTCACTTAAATCTTTAGTGGTAAAAACCTCTATAACCATTAAATTAAGCCCAATCTTACATATGTTGCTCTGATGTTTCTTTCTTATCTCAAGTCTTTTATGCAGAATGATCTTCTCTGCACTCTGTTAGTCTGTAAATTAAATTTAAAGATTTTCAGAATAGCTCCTTGGGCATTTTTCATTAGGTGTCCTCTGAATTACTGGCAAGCAGAATTATCTTTTCTTTATGGTGCTCAATTAGTACCTCGGACATACTTTCAGCATATAACTATCCACATGTTTATCTTTCTGACTTGGTCTTGAGTATCCAGGATGCATGGCTTGGCTCCACCCATTTCCCCTTTACCTAGAACATTCTCCCAGAGTTTATTTTTCTAACCAAATCCTCATGTGTCTAAGCAGGAATTGCCTTCTCTGCATCCTTTCTTTGGGAGATCAACTTTGATTTTATGATTTTATGTTGCACCCCAACACTCCTCTATTTCTTTCTCTGACTCTGGTGTGAGGTTTTCTGAGTTTTGACTTGTAATCCACCTTCTACCTGACATCTCTGCTTGAGCTCCACATGACTATCTCCATCTTCACATTTTGAAAACTCCGCTCATTTTTCCCATAAACTATATTCCAAATCTATCTAGTCACTTACACCAGGATGTTAGAATCATCACTGACTACTCTTTCTTGTTCCTCACATAAACTTTATCAGCACTTCCTATATACTTCAAAAATCCATCCCATTGATTCTTGTCATCATTCTCAGCACCTTATGCCCTTAATATCTTATTCTCCTTTCACACACTGAACTGCAGTGGCTCTGCCTTCTTTCACAAATTCAACATTGATTCTTACCTAGCTCATAATATGGGCATAATGTAGTTCTATCAGAAAAACTCGAAGTTCAGTTATTGGGCATGGCTCCCTCTTTCTCTTCAATTAGCTGGCAGCTTAGTTTCGCTTCCTGAAGGAGAACTCTGAGCCACCCAGTTTAAACCGGAATCTGCTATCACTCTGATCACATGTTTTCTAACACAGGACTTTTATCTGTCTCCTGAACTCCTAAAATCTTATTATTTTGTATTCATTCTGTCTGTAGTATCTAATATTTATTCCCTCTTTATAATTTAAGAGCCATGAAGACAGTAATTATCTCACCAAGCACTTAGCACAAAACTGAGCCAAGAAAGGTTTCAAAAATATTTGTTTAAAAAGTATTCATATTTTTAATATATGGAATAAACCAGAACCAGCATGCCACAATAAAGGTCCATGAAGGCAAGTACATTTTGTTTTTTAATCACTGTAACATTGTCATAAGGACATTTTATTATGTTGTATGTCTCCAATAAATATTTGTGAAACAAATGGGGAAATTTTAAAGGAAAACTTGAAGCAACTTTAAAAGACAGCATCAGTGCTTGGATCTGCTTTTAAGATAAATAAAAATCAAATCTTTTCCCTGTTCCACCTACATTATGAATAGAGATCCTTTATTGTCTACAAAAAATTTTACTAAGTATATGCACTGTTTTATAAGTCAATGAATAAAAGGAGTAAAACAGTACTTTGGGGGTCACTGTATAAGATAATGTAATCAAGATAATGAAGAAGCCTAAAATAACTTAAAATCAAGGAACACTACAATAAATGTTCTAACTATCACAGTGACTTTCTTGGAGGGGAAAAAAAAAGACACACATTTTATACTTTTGTCTGTAACAGAACTTTTATAAGTGGCAAAAAAAGCAAAAATTTCAGAAGAATAAAAATAAATATTTGTTATCTCATATTGCCCAATTAATATGTATATTTTTGTTTTTATACATCAGTTAAAAATAAAATTAATAAAAATTTTTAAAAAATAATATGAAAATTAAAAAGTAACCATAAGCATAGAAATCATTGTTTTTTAATGGTGGATTTTCTGTTATTTCATATGATAATTTTCTAAACATGAAATTTTACTGACCACAGATTTTTGCATTTATCTCCTCTGAAGTCCATGCTTTAAGCTAGCGTCTCCTATACCACTTACCATTTCTTTACACTATCTCTAGGAAATGATATAAAGACTTTTGTGGCAACTGCTGAGTTTTGAAGAATTCACAGTACAAAAAACCAAAAATTTCAACAGCATGAAGGGCAAAATCATCATCTTTAGGTTCAAATTTTAAATGATAGAACAACTCTCAATATGATATTGTTTTAGAAAGAATGAAAAATTCATTTTATATAATAAAATTTCTCTCTGAATCTGTAAGTCTCATAAAAATAAAATAAATGGCATTAGAAAAAAATATATATACAATCATGATTTCAGTAATTATCTTTTAAGAGGCAGGTAGAGTTCGATTCTGGTTAAGTTATGCATATCTCAGTACTATATTCAGTGAGGATTTCATAAAGTAAGAAATGTTTATGTAGCCCTTCTTAGAAAGAGGGGTATTATTTTGCTATTTGTATGTTTAGCAATATTTGTTTCATGAGATATTATGGGAGACATACAGAAAAGTCCCATTTATAGGCCCTCAATTCTCTGAAATACACTGTGAAATTATCTTTCTCCTTTTGTTCCTTCATTCTTTCCTTTCTTTTCTTTATCTTTTCTCACTACCCTCTTTTTTTTTTTTTTTCTTTCTCTTTTCTTACAGTGCTGGGAATCTAACCAAGTGTCTTTAAACCTCAAAGGCAAGGCTCTACTGTTAAGCCAAACCCAAAACCCATTCCAAAATAATTCCATTTTAATTTGAATAACAGGATTCACAAGCAATGCTTTGGGCTATTGCTCACAAAGCTCAAAATATCTGTTTATAAAATCATAAAGGATTTATTAAGGTAAATTAATTATCATAAAGTGTTTCATGAAGTCCTTCTTGGAGGATCTGAACTTAATTTTTCTTTGAATAAATTAAAGAATATAATATATATTAAAAGTGGACTAGTTCAAATTTTATCACAATAGTTCTGTTAACATTTGAAAAGCATAATTTTTGTTATTGTGAAATATATTTTAATTGAAAAAACAATGTGTATTTATCATAACTTGTTATTTTGAAATATGTCTACATTGTGGAATGACTAGATTCACAATCACAATTTGATTCAAAATCAAATTGACATATGCATTTCCTTATCAGTTTTTGTATCAGAACACTTAAAAACTATTGTCAGAGATTTTCAAGAATATAATACACTGTTGTTAACTATACTTAACCATGTTGTACATTCTATCTCTTAAATTTATTTCTCTTAACTGAAATTATGTGTTATTTGACCAACATTTCCCCAAAGAATCCCTCTCCCAACCCCTGGTAACCACTATTCTACTCTCTGTGAGATAAGCTTGATTTTTTAGAACCCATATGTAAGTGAGATCATCCTCTGTGCCTGACTTTATTTCATTTGAAATAATGTCCTCCATTTTCATCCACAACATTGCAAACAATGGCATTTCCTCTTTTGTGAAAGACCGAGTGGTATTTCCACTGGGCACATACAGCACATTTTCTTAATTCATTCACCCATTCACAGACACTGAGGTTGATTCCAAGTCATGAATACTGTAAACAGGGCTGCAATTAACATAGAAGTAAAGACATCTCTTTGTCATATGGATTTCCTTTTCTTTAGAAGCATAGCCAGTAGTGACTTAGATTGCTGGATCAAATGGTAGTTCAATTTTTTGTATTGTTTTGAGGTAAGTCCATGCTATTTTCCATAATGGTTATACCAATTTACTCTTCCACAAAGAGTAAGATTTTTTGATAAAACCAATCTAACAAATACGCTGTGATATCACATTGGGCTTTTATGTTTAATTTCCCTGGTGTTTAGTCATATGCAACACTTTTTCTTATGTCTGCCTGTTGGCCATCATTATGTTTTCTTTGGAAAATTTCTATTTAGAGGTTTAGTTCATTTGTAGAGTAGGTCACTTTCTTACTATTGAATTTTTTGAGCTCATAATATATTTTGGTTATTAACCCCTTATCAGAGGTATGATTTTCAAACTTTTCTCCTTTTCCATGTCTCTTCACTCTGTTGTCCATTTCTTCTGCTGTGCAAAAGTGTTTTAGTTTGTTGTAATCCCATTGTGTGTTTTTACATTTGTTGCCTGTGCTTTAGATCACAGCCCTGTCCAAAGTTGGTATTTTCCTCTACATAAGAGTACAACTTCACTCTTCTGCATGTGGATATCCAGTGTTCCCTTAACATAGCTCCTATGGTAATAGAAGGCTATGGAATAAAGGAGAAGGACCTATGACACAAAGAACTACAGGACAGTAGAAAAGACAGCAAGGAGAAGGGGAGTGACCTGATGTATAGGGAAAAAATCATAAACAGCTCTGTGTGATTCTTTTTCATTTCTTTCACAGCTATTTGCTTTTACTTTTTCTGGCATAAGCTACAAGAATAAAAGAAATCCATGTTGTATTCCCGTACTCCCAATTGTGCTTGGAAAGTACCTGTCATTAAAGTTAAGAAGAGCAAATGAGTGGATTGACTTGAGTTCAAATGCAGTCCTAACCCACATTAACAAACTGAACTGAGTTGAGTAAACCTTGCCGATTCTCATTTTTTCAACAATAAATTGAATATACTATTAGTTTACTCTAAGTGCCTAAGGATGATTTGATTTTATTGAAAAATTAAAATACTGCTATCAGCAGAGCAGAAATATGGGAAGATGTTTAAGTGAAACAATTTACCCACAATATACAGATGTGTGTGTGTGTGTGTGTATGTCTGTGTGTGTGTGTATGAACCAAAAATTGTGTAATCTATCTCATATCTCTGCCTTGAAGAATTATACAACAACAATTACAATTAGAAAAAAAAATCCAATTTTTTTTTTTTTTTGTACTGGGAATTGAAGCTGGAGATACTCTACCACTGAGCCCTTTTAATTTTGAGACAGTAAGTTTCGCAAGTTGGCCAACTTACACCAATATTATTTTCCCCTTTCCCCTCTATGAAGAACTTCATCTTTTTCTTCACTCCAACAATCATTTTTTTCTTCTTTTTTCCCTGTTTTTTTCTTTCAGTCCTATGAAGACTTCAAATCATAACACTCTAGAAATTTGTAGGGTGTTGTCTTTAAGCCTGCAGCATTGCTCACATATCTTCATGATTGAATGTTCATTAGTCACATCTCAAAGAAACTATTCAGAGCACTTGTTCTAAAATAGACCTCAAAACTTCCTCAGTCACTATTTATTGCATGGCTACATTTTTATTCCTCACTAACTTATTTTTATGATCTAAAATTACCTTAACTATTTTCCCTTATTTAGAGTCTGCTTCCAACAATTAGAATGTAAGTTTTTGGAAAGAAAATTTTCTAGTCTTTTGTTAACAGTGTTATGGAGTAGATGATTTATGTATCACCTGTCCACCTACTTGTCTTTCTCTGGCCATAAATATATATAATTGCTTGTTTTGAATGACTGTCCTTTTGCATCAAAAAAATTTTTTTTTCAAACTGTACTGGAGTAAGGGGACTGACTCTTTTCATTCACACTTACTTCTTAAAGAATGTGTGGTTTATTTCCAAGAATATTTCCAAGTTAGTTATACTTTTCATTTAAATCTCAGAGATAATCAATACACTGCAATGTATTCCAAGTATGATTTTATGATAGCAATCTAAAACCATGATATGACCTGTAAATGGGAAAAAACTGTGTATGTGTGGTTGTATCAGTGTCATTCAATGGCCTCACTGAATGAAGGTAACAAGGTAAATTGAGGAAGCTGAGAACTCAGTTTCTTCAATCACAGCATTCTGAGCTTTAGGCAATTTCTGTCTTTCCTATTCCAAATATATTAAATGTCACAATAGCCTCAAAAAAATAAAATACTTGGGAATCAATCTAACAAAAGAGGTGAAAGACCTCTACAATGAGAACTACAGAACCCTAAAGAAAGAAATTAATGAAAACCTTAGAAAATGGAAAGATCTCCCATATTCTTGGATAGGCAGAATTAATATTGTCAAAATGGCCATACTACCAAAAGCACTAGACAAATTCAATGCAATTCCAATTAAAATCCCAATGATATACATCATAGAAATAGAGAAAGCAATCATGAAATTCATTGGAAGGATAAGTGACCCAGAATAGCTAAACAATCCTTAGCAGAAAGAGAAGAGCAGGTGGTATCATAATACCAGACCTTCAACTATACTACAGAGCAATAATTACAAACATGGTGTGGTATTGGCACCAAAATAGACAGGTAGACCAATAGTACAGAATAGAGGACACAGAGACAAACCCACATAAATACAGTTACTTCATACTAGACAAAGGAGTCAAAAACATACAATGGAGAAAAGATAGCCTCTTCAACAAATGGTGCTGGGAAGACTGGAAATCCATATGCAGCAAAATGAAACTAAAACCCATATCTCTCACCCTGTACAAAACTCAAGTTAAAATGGATTAAGGACCTTGGAATTAGACCAGAGATCCCGCACCTAATAGAAGAAAAAGTAGGCCCAAATCTTCATCATGTCAGCTTAGGACCAGACTTCCTTAACATGACCCCCAAAACACAAGAAATTAAACAAGGAATCAATAATTGGGATAGATTCAAGCTAAAAAGCTTTTCCTCAGCAATGGAAATGATCAACAATGAGAAGAGAGAGCCTACAGAGTGGGAGAAAATCTTTGCCACACACACTTCAGATAGAACATTAATCTCCAGAATCTATAAAAAAACTCAAGAAACTATACACCAAGAATACAAATAACCAATCAATAAATGGGCTAAGGAAATGAGCAGACACTTCACAGAAGAGGATCTTCAAGCAATCAACAGATATGTGAAAAAATTTTCAACATCTCTAGTAATAGGAGAAATTCAAATCAAAACTACTGTAAGATTTCATCTCACCCCAATTAGAATGTATATTATCAAAAATACAAGCAACAATAGTTGTTGGTAAGGATGTG
>JAJEJO010000193.1:1511565-1568265 GCA_020662805.1 Glaucomys volans | reverse complement strand
ATGTTGGAAACTGTTATGCTAAGTGAGATCAGCCAATCCCAAAAATCCAAAAGCCGAATGGTCTCTCTGATAAATGAATGATGATGCATAATATGGGGGGGAAAGATGGCAAGAATGGAGGAAAGATAGCTAGCATAGAGGGAAGGGAGGGGTGGGGGCGGGTGGGGGGTAAAATTAATAACAGAATGTGTGACAGATACCATTGCCCTGTGTACATGCATGAACGCATAGATGGTGTGACTCTACTTTGTGTACAACCAGTGAAACAATAGCTGTACTCCATTTGTGTTCAATGAATCAATAAGTAAATAAAAAAAAATTAATGCTCATAAATCTAATGCATTTTTATCCATAAGTGATGAATCCTCTGAAAGAGAAATTAGGAAAACTACCCCATTCACAATAGCCTCAAAAAAAATATTTGGGAATCAATCTAACAAAAGAGGTGAAAGACCTCTACAATGAGAACTACAGAACATTAAAGAAAGAAATTAAAGAAAATCTTAGAAGACGTTCCCATGTTCTTGGATAGGCAGAATTAATATCATCAAAAGTGCTATACAAATTCAGTGCAATCCCAATTAAAATCCCAATGATGGACCTCATAGAAATAGAGCAAGCAATCATGAAATTCATTTGGAGGAATAAGAGACCCAGAATAGCTAAAGCAATTCTTAGCAAGAAGAGTGAAGCAGAGGGTATCACAATACCAGACCTTCAACTATACTACAAAGCAAGGTAACAAAAACAGCATGGTATTGGCACCAAAATAGGCAGGTAGATCAATGGTACAGAATAGAGGACACAGAGACAAACCCATATAAATAAGTTTTCTCATACTAGACAAAGGCACCAAACCATACAACGGAGAAAAGATAGCCTCTTCAACAAATGGTGCTGGGAAAACTGGAAATCCTTATGCAGCAAAATGAAACTAAACCCCTATCTCTCACCCTGCACAAAACTCAACTCAAAATGGATCAAGGACCTAGGAATTAGATCAGAGACCCTGCACCTAATATAAGAAAAAGTAGGTCCAAATCTTCATCATGTCGGACTAGGACCAGACTTCCTTAATTTTATTTTTCTGCATATGGATTTCCAGTTTTCCCAGCACCATTTTTTGAAGAGGCTATCTTTTTTTCCAATGTATGTTTTTGGCACCTTTGTCTAGTATGAGATATCTATATTTAGGTGGGTTTGTCTCTGTGTCTTCTGTTCTGTACCATTGGTCTACCTGTCTATTTTGGTGCCAATACCATGCCATTTTTTTATTTGCTTATTGACCATGCCATTTTTTTACTATGGTTCTGTAGTGTAGCTTAAGTTCTGGTATTGTGATGCTTCCTGCTTCACTCTTCTTGCTGAGGATTGCTTTGGCTATTCTGGGTCTCCTATTTTTCCCAAAAGAATTTCATGATTGCTTGTTCTACTTCTATGAGGAATGTCATTGGGATTTTAGTAGGAATTGTATGAAATCTATATAATGCTTTTGGTAGTATGGCCATTTTGACAATGTTAATTCTGCCTATCCAAGAATATGGGAGATATTTCCATCTTCTAAGGTCTTCTTCAACTTCTTTTTCTTATCTTACTGCATCAGTTAAAATTTCTAGTATAGTAGGAGGTATACAGTAAACATCCATTTCAGTGGCAAGGTCCACTTCTATTTGTAGTTTGCTAGGAGTTTTTAACATGAATGGATGTTGAGTTTTGAGAATTAATT
Source organism: Glaucomys volans (assembly GCA_020662805.1). Lineage (NCBI taxonomy): Eukaryota > Metazoa > Chordata > Mammalia > Rodentia > Sciuridae > Glaucomys > Glaucomys volans. Next base: position 1,566,539 of record JAJEJO010000193.1, on the reverse strand, counting down.
GATGCAATTGTATATTTTTTATTTTTTAAACTGTTAATATGTTGGATTACAGTGGTTGATTTTTGAATATTGAACCAGCTTTATATTCCTGGGATAAACTCTACTTGTTTATGGTATGTTATTCTTATATATGTATCTGGATTCCTTTTACTAATGTTTGCTGAACACTTTGCATCTATGTTCATGAATAATATTGGTTCACTGTTCTACTTTTTAATGCTTTCACTGGTTTTTGTGTATCAGGATACTGTTGACCTCATAAAATAATTTGAGATACATTCCCCTTTTTTTTTGTTTTCTGTAAGGCTTTGTGTGGAGCTGGAGTTTTTTCTTTATTAAATGTGTGGCAAAATTTGCTAGTAAAAAAATAAACTGTAATTTATGTTACAGAAGGTTTATTATGGATTCTATTTCTATGATATATTAGTATTCAGTTTATCTTTTTTCATTTTTGACTTTCATTTTGAGTGAGATTTGGTAGTTTATGATTTTGGGGGTAATCAATTTCATCTAAATCAGAAGATTCATGTACATAGAATTTTTTGATTATATTACTTACTATTTTTAATGTTTATGGTATCTGTAATGATCTCCCCTCCTTTGTTGCTGATAGTGGTAATTCATATCTTTTCTGTCTCTCTCTCTCTCCCTCTCTCCCTTTCTCTCTGTCAACCTTGCTAGAGGTTATATATATTAATTTATTTTACAAAGAACCAACTTTTGTTTGTACTTATCTTTTCTATGTTTTTAATTTCATTTATTTTTTTACCTTTCTTTACTTCTGCTTGTCTTGCTTATTTTAATCTTCTCTTTTCATTTTTGTAAGGTAGACACTAATGTCATTTATTTGAGAACTGCCTTTTTCTCTCAGTATTTGATAATGTAAATGTCCCTTGAAGCACTGCTGTCTGCATCTCACAAATTTTAAAATATTTTCATTTTTGTTTCTTTCAAAATATTTTCCAATTTCTTTTGAGGTATCTTCTTTTAAGTCATGCAATTTTTAGAATTCTAAGTCTTTAAAGATTTTCTTACCATCATTCCATTATTGGTTGTACATTCAATCTAATTCTTTTCATATTGCATACTTCATATAATTTCAATTATTTTACATTAAGATTTGTTTCATGTTTCTGGAAGTGGCTGGCACTGATAGGATATGATCTGTCTTGGTGAATGTTCCATGTGCATTTGAATAGATGTATAGTCTCTGGCTGTGGGGTAGAGTATTCTAGAAATGTCAATTAGTTCTAGCTGGATACTGGTATTAAAGTTATTCTATTTCCTTTCTGATTTTTTTACTGGCTCTATTACAGAGAGTAGCATTGAAATTTCTAACTGTAATGGTGGATTGATTTATTTTTCTTTTCAGTCCTTATTTCATTTTTGAAGCTTTCCCACTAGGTGCATAGGCATTTAGAATGTTATGTTTTCTTGATGAATTGACTGTTCACCATTATGTAATGTCCCTATGTAAGCTTGGTAGTTATTTTTGCACTGAAGTTTGGTTTGTTTGATAGTAATTAGTCACTTCAGTGTTCTTTTGATTCATGTTGATATTGTTTATCGTTTTTACATTTTATTGTCAACCTATTGATATATCTACATTTGAAGTGAGTATTCTGTAGATAGTACAGAGTTTGGTTATTTTAGAAATTTAATTTTTATAATCTCAGTTTTTTAATTGATGTGTTTAAAGCATTCATATCTAATGTAATTATTTATGTTCTATGCCATTTTATTATGTTTTTGTTCTTCTATTTGTCCTTTCCTGCCCTTTTGTAGTTATTTGAACATATTTTAATATTCCATTTTTAATTTAACTTTTGTATTTTTGATTGTCTTTGTGTGCGTGTGCTTGTGCATGGTGATTCCTGACAGATGTAGGTGTTGATATGTATTTACTTGCTCAGGCTGTTCCTTGACATTTTGTTTCTTAATAATGATTTTTTTATTCTGAGAAATTTTAACGTTTCATTTCTGAATGGCATGCTTTCTGTATTGTACTTAAGAAATCATTGTCTATTTTCATTTTGTTCAGATATTTTCTGTTTTCTTCCAGAAGTTTTATAGTTTTAACTTTTATGCTTAAGCCTACAATATATTTCAAGGTAATTTTTATATATGGTGTGAGGTTTTTTCTTCCAGTTGAATAATCAGTTCTTTCACCAATATCTGTTTAAAGGATTTTTCTTTCACCCTTGAAATACTTTGGCACCTCCACTGAAAATCAATTGACCATATACGTGTGGGCCTGTTTCTGTACTTAATATTCTTTGCCATTGTTTACTTCACTATCCTTACATTAATTTTGATTTTGACTGAAATTTTGCACTCGGGGCAATTTCCTTTTATTTTTCTAGTTATTTTTTATTTCTGACCACATCCTTCATTCATTTCTTAAGCAGCTATGAAAATTTCTTTTCCTGTTTTTATATTTGTACATTTACTTGCTGTTTGTCATGTTGCTCAGCTTACCATGGATAGTGCTCTCTACATCTATCCTTTGTTTTAATAAAGAGAAGCTGATTCCTACATGATACCCTGTATTACTTAAATGAGGCCTGCTTGTCTTCCTTGATGAACTGCAGTTTTGAGGACATTGAGTATTGCATTTATTTAAGTTTTCTGTGACCTGAAGGTGCATAGCAGATGAAAGGGGTGTGGAAAAGGGAGCCGGGCTGAGCCTGGGTACAGCCTGTTTTGAACAATCTGAGCAGTGCTTTGTGTTCTGAGATTTGAATAAAGGTCTTAAACCAGGGCTTGTTTCCCTTAGAGTTAGGAGTGTGTCTCTTCCCACTAGGAGGGGAGTTACTCCCCAGCCTGAAGCATTTTCCCAACTCTCATGGAACTAAGGAACATGCTTTAGCAGTTTCCTTGGTATCCCTGAGGTCTAGAGATACTGCAGAGATGATTAAAACTCGTTTCCATCAATGCCACTTTGCTTGACTTTTCTAGGCTGTTATCCATTTCCTCATCTTGCTGCTCTCTAAACTGAAGTGTGTTGGTGAGAACGTTCAGTGTGTTGTCATCTTCTGCAGGTAGGCACACTACAAAGACCATTTCTTTTTCATTTTGAGGTTCCCTTTTTGTATTTGTGGGGGGAGTGCTTTGCTTTTCATCATTTGGTTATATAATATTGGAGGACCCTGTTCCTTGATATCTGCTGTCTTTAACCCACATGTCTCATAGAATGGTTCATCATATCCACTTCCACCCCCATGACCTTGGGACTATTTAGATTTTTATGCCTGATTTTGTATTTCACGTCACATCTTTTTAACTTGAATTTTAAGCTTTGCTTAAGTATATATAGATTGCAGAGCTAGTATTTTCAAAATTAGTGCTTTGTAACTGGTAAATAGAAGTAGCAGTACAGAGAATTAAAATCTTGGATAAACTATAATCTGGGGAAAGCAGGTGTTTTTTGTTTGTTTATTTGTTTGTTTGTTGTTGTAGTACTGGGATTGAACCCAGGGGTTCTCTGCCACTGAGTTACAACCCCAGCCTTTTTTCTTTTCTTTTTAAATTTTGAGATAGGGTCTTGCTAAATTGCCAAGGCTGTCCTTGAACTTGTAGTTTTCCTGCCTCAGCCTCCTCAGTAGCTGGGAGGTGTGCTCCACAGCACCTGGTAGAAACTAGATTTATTAAGGGAAGTTGAATTATAAGTATTCGTTGTGTCTGGGAAAGAAGTGAATAGAAGAAAATTCAATATTTAAAAGAAGTAACTTGTTTGGCACATACCTATAATCAGGCATGGTGGCACATACCTATAATCCCAGTGGCTTGGGAGACTGAGGCAGAAGGATCACAAGTTCAAAGCCAGCCTCAACAACTCAGAAAGGCCCTAAGCAACTTAGTGACACCCTGTCTCAAAATAAAAAAAAATAAAAAGAATTGGGGAGATGGGTTCGTGGTAAAGTGCTCCTGGGTTTAATTCCTGATTTAAAAAAAAAAAAAAAAGTAACTTGTTTACTTTATGCCATTACTGACCTGACAATGAAGGAATGAGCCTAAGAGACATTAATGTCTTTCTTCCCTGGGAGAAATGGGGTTTATTTTGAAAAAAATACTTTCATTTTCAGCAGTGGATTGAAAAGTATATAATTCCTGAACCTTGGAAAGAGTTGTATGTCATCTTTTACATTGCCACTTGCTTTTGTGGCATTTTCTAGATCTTTCTGATTTAGCAGGCATTTGCTATATAACTAGACAACAGTCCTCCATAGATAAGATCACACAGATACTGCACATTTTGATGGTAGCTTGCTCTGGTGACATTTTGCAGTGAGCCCCTTTGTGAGAAGCCTCGTACTGAAGAAACACCATTGAGATTTGTAGCTCACAATATCACCAGTGGAAGTAACAGCTACCAGAAACTGGGAAATTGAAGTTGGGAACAGAGACCACAATAAAAGAAACCATGGCAGTATCTAAGCCATGTGGTTTGATTTTCAGGTGATTGAAAGTCAGTGGTTTGATTTTCAGGTGATTGAAATCTCATCAGTCGCTATAATGAGGCACTCGGGGCCAGTTGATCGGAGTATTTGCTCTGTCAGCCACATCCTTGGGCTTTTCTTCAGCTCTCTGCTTTCTCCGCTTCAGCCTTCTCCTCAGCTTATGCTCTGAACAGTTGTCCTAGTCTACGAAGAAACCACTCTGACATTTCTGCTCTTCTACGCCTGTGATTCTGCTCTGTGCCAGGTCTGTTGAATGCAGCTCCAGTCTTGCTTCCTTTCATTCCTCTGGGATCTTTTCAGGTTGTGTTGAAAGACATCTGTGGGACCAGGCTGTCTGATTGTCTCTTCCTTCCACTGTAGTGGGCTTATATCTTCCTCTGGCCACCTCTGCCTGACGTTCCACTCTGTTGGCTTCCATATCACACTCCCTTTTCATGACACATTGTTATCCCTTTTTCTTGCCCTGTCTGGCTGCTTGCCCAGTCCTGGCTCCCTTAATGTTAGTGATCTGAGAGAGGTGACACATATCCTCTGCACCTTTCTCTCCCTGGCTCCCATCCCAGGCTATAGCTATCACCTCTGTGGGTGATGTCTAAATCCCCATTTCCATTCCCATCCCTTCCCCTGGGCGTTCTGTAGACATCTTAAGGTCACCACACGCAGCATGGACCTCTCCTTCATTCAGGCCAGCATCCCCCCTGGTGAGTGCTTCATCCTCCTGCCATACCAGGCATGAAATTGCTATGAGCCTTTGGCTCTTCCCCTTCTTTTCTGCTGACCTACTTGCTCTGTACCTTGCTCCTGTCCCTATATCACTAGTCACAAACTCACTTAGTTCTTTTCTGTTTCTCCTGCATGGGTCCTGAGTCCCTTACCCTCTATTCTTCTTGTGACCCTCATTCAGGTTCTCTTCTCTGAACATTGCTTGAGCCTCCCAAGTGGTCTTTCTCCATCATTTCCCTTCCTTTGATCCTCTTTACTGTTCTGTCTAGATTTCCCACCTTGACACAGATGTCTCTTTTTCATGCCTTTCCCACTTGTTGAGGAAAAGGAAAACATTTCCATTTCTACTAGGATTTATCTTGTAGACTAATGCAGATGTATGTGCACAGCCCGACAGGCAGGAGTGTTTACTGTCATGTGGATTGTTACAGCAAAAGTGGGTAATAACCTCTATCAGTAGGTCACTGGGTAAACACAGAGTGATTTGATGGCTAGAATATCCTGTGGTTGTTAATGACAACAAGACACACATACTTACTGATATGGAGCAAACTCCAAGATACATAAGTTGAAAAAAGTCAAAGGCGCACAACAGTATACATATTGATGTGTTTCTATTTGTGTTAAAAAGAAAGCAGGGTGAATTTATACACATCCTTGAATATTCATAAGATATTTGCAAAAAGTTTATGTGTCTTACTTTTTAAAACCATGATGTAGTTTAGATATGAGGTGTCCCCCAAAAGCTCATGTGTGAAACAATGCAAGAAAGTTCAGAGATGAACTGATTGGGTTATGTGAGCCTTAACCTAATCCACTTGAATGGATTAACTGGGTGGTTAACTATAGACTGTGGGATGTGCTGGAGAAGGTAGGTAAATGGGGCCATGTTTTGTGGGTATATAGTTTGTGAGCTGAGCTTGGTCTCTCTCTCTCTGCTTCCTGATTGTCAAGTCCTGAGATGCTTTCCTCTACCATGTCCTTTCGCCATGTTATTCTGCCTCATCTCAGGTCCAGAAGAATGGAATTGGCTGTCTATGGACTGAAAGCCCTGAAACTGAAACCCTGAAACTTTTCCTTCTCTAAAATAGTTGTTTTCAGGTCTTTTGGTCTCAGTCCAATAGATAGCCAACTCCATGGATGAAGAGGAAAGCAGCTCGGGACAGAGCCACCAGGAAGGAGAGAGAGAGAGAGAGAGAGAGAGAGAGAGAGAGAGAGAGAGAACTTCTTACCACAGGCAAAATATATATCCTAAAGGCATAACCCCCATGACCCACCTCCTCCAGCCACACCCTACCTGCCTTTGGTTACCACCCAGTTAACTCATTCAACTGGATTAATGCACCAATTAAGTCAAGGCTTTCATTCAAATGTTCTTGCATTGTCTAGTTTTGGGGGGACATCATATCTAAACCATAATATATATGTGTTTTATTTTTTCCTGAAGAATAATAATTCATAAATAAAGCCTTGGAGGATCTTCTTATGGACTATAGAAAAATTCTGGATTTCTGAACTAGCACTTTTGGATTTGGCACATACGGGCATTCTCAGCTTGTTTTCATTTCTTTTCTTTGCCTGATTAGATAGCCACCCTGAGCCCAGTGAAGAAAGTCACAGACCTCTAACCATTGATACGGTGTAGTGTGGGCAATAGCTCCAAGAGGTTGTGCATTAAATTTAGTGCTGGACCAGATCCTGGTGGATTCTGGTATACTGTGTGCTGTCACTTTAGTTATTGGTCTGTAGACTCATGGAAGGTTCCATGGAGGTAGGTAGTTAGAGGTTGCCCAGGGTGATGGCCACAAATTATATAAGGCAGGAGAGTAAGGGTCAGGCTGACAGCCATGTACCTTCGGATGTGGAGGTTATGGAGATTTTAACAACCAGCATGGCCATTCTATTTCCCTTTTGAATGTCAACCCTAGATGAATTTTTTGGTGCCACTGTTTGCTGACTTGAGCTTGTGCCCATGCCCATATGGTAACTGAAGTACCATTTCCTAATCCCTGCTTTCCTGGATCTTGCCACCCCTTCAAAGGTGGTTGAGGTATTCATCTTTCCTTGCTCTTGGCCTCCAATCATAGCAGTCCCCCCATATCTGCAGGAGATATGTTCTAAGTCTCACAAATGGGTAGATTAAATCAAGGCTAGCTCTGAATACTATGATTTAATGCATTTTCCATTTTAACCAAACATTTATCACAAGACGTGGCTCTAACTTTTACAGTTTGAGGTGTGACAGCAAAACTAGCATGAATTTCTTTTTCCTTCTTCACAATTTTACAGACAGAAGATTAGTTTTTACAATAGTTCTTAGAAATCTTGGCACATTTTTTTTTTTCCCTTATTAAGTTAAGAAGTTTCACCTTTTCACTTAAAGGAAGTACTTTACGCATTCTCTGGCATATCTGAGAAGCCAGCATCACTACTCTTGTGCTTTGGGGCCACTATTAAGAAAAATAAGTACAGCAATACTGTGACAGTCCATTTGATAACCAAGAGGGCGAGTGAGTGACAAATGGCTGGGGTAGTATATACGGTGTGGATACACTGGGTGGTTTACATACCTGGTAGGATCGAGTGGGAGTTGAATCATCACATGACTCAGTAGGAGTAGTAGTGAGGTTGATCATGCTACTTGGAGCAGCATGCAATTTAAAACTTATGAATAGCTTATTTCTGAAAATCTCCATTTAATGTTTTTGTACTGTGGTTGACCACAGGTAACTGAAACTGTAGAAAGCAAACCCACAGATAAGGGAGAACACTGTAATCACCCTTTATTCCTGGGAGCTCTTTATCTGTATCTGATTTCACCATTTATCTCTTTCTACATGGGCTTATTATTTTTTTCATCTTATCTCCCCTGCTAAAGACTTTAATGACATGCTGATAAGACCAGAGTCATTCATCTTTGTAGTTCCTCTACTACAATGAAAGGACTTTCCAGAATTCTGGCAGTGTTGAATGTTTGGTCTGGTCTCTCTAAGAACAGCCAGTACAGTGATCTGAGATTTTGTGTCTCTGAGATATTTAAGATGGTAACTCAACTAATGATTTGTTTTAGTCAGCTTTTTTCACTGCTATAACCAAAGACCTGACAAGAAAAATTTTGGAGGGCTCATGGTTTCAGAGGTCTCAGTCCATTGACAACTGGCTCCATTCCTCCAGGATCCAGATGAGACAGAACAACATGGCAGAGGAGTGTAGTGGAGGGAAGCAGCTCACATAATGATCAGAAGCAAAGATTCCACTGGCCAGATATAAAATATATACCCCAAAGGCATGCCCCCAGTGCCCCACCTCTTCCAGTCACACCCTACCAGCCTTCAGTGACCACTCAGTTAATCCCTATCAGGGTAGTAATTCACTGATTGGGTAAAGGCTTTCAATCATTTAACTGCTAAGCCTTCTTGCATTGTCTCACACATGAGCTTTTGGGGGCTTTCTATCATCTAAATTGTAACATGATTGACAGAAAACGACTAAAGAAGGATGAATTTCTGTTCTTTTAGCAAAGAAAGTAAGAGGCATTTTAAGGTGTAATTTTGGGGTGTGTGTGTGGGGGGGGCCTAGGGATTAATAGAGCTAAAGTCCTCTGATGGGCATTGGTTACAAGTCCCTATCACCAAGAAATGAGGATTCAGTTTACCAGATCAGCACAGGAAGCTGAGCAAGGAATCAGAAACTAGTTTACTCAATTTTGCAATGTAGAAATATTGCCATAAATATTTTTGCTTATACATTTCTCTGCCTTGCTTAATATTTCCCATGAGAACTTTCCATGTTTTCCAACTAAGCTCTTTGTCTTTCTTCTTCCCTTCTTCCCCATCAACAGCAATGAAATATTAAGCATGTAAAACCAGATGTCACACTTGGGAGTCTTCTGGCTGGGATTCTTCAATATCTGATCTTCCTTGTATCAGTGTGAATCTCTCATATCTCCCTTACCCCTTTCTCTAAACTTAATAGCTATTCTAAAGTTAGGGGGTTAAGAACATTGGCCTTTGTTTTAGTTAGCTTTTGTGTCACCAAATACATGACAAGAACCATTTAGAGGAAAAGTTTATTTGGGGCTCAATTGGGTTTATTTGGTTTCAAAAGTTTCAGTTCCTCCATGTTAACTCCATTGCTCTGGTGAGGCATTGCATCATGCTGGAAAGGTTCAGTGGAGAAAAGCTGCTTAGTGCATGGTGGGGTCAGGAAAGCAGAGAAAGAGGGAAGAGGAAGGGAATGCAGGGAAGATGCACTTTCTCAGGGAACACCCCCAGTGACCGACCTCCTCCAGCCATGTCCCACCTGCCTACACTTACCACCCAGTCAGTTCATTCAAACTAGGGTGGACTGATGAGGTTGCAGTTCTCACAATCCAATCATTCTACCTCCAAGCATTCCTGCATTAACACAGGAGCTTTTCATATTTGAACTCTAACAGCCTTGTTTGGTCTTATTTTATCTTTTATCACAGGGGTCATCAAACTATGACCTACAGGCCAACCACTGCCTGGTTTTGGAAAAAAAAGGTTTTGTTGGCACACAGCGATGTTTGTTCACTTATATAGTGTGACTCAAGGGTGGAGTTGTGTAGTTTTAACAAAAACTATGTTGCCTGCAAGGCTGAAAGCATTTACTGCCTGGTCCTTTTCAGGAAAAGTTTGTGGGTCCCTGCCGTGTTGTGTTAGTCACTGCGTATTTTCTCCCATCCCCCACCATGATCATATTTTCTTTCTGGTTCATTCTTCTGTAGTGTTTATGTCATGACATGTTCAGTCAGCACATCCCACCAGCTGTAGGTGTGTAGCTGTGCCCTTCTCAGTGCTCCCTTGCCTGGCTTTTAGTGCAGATGTTCACTGCATTTCTGCTTTTAGTCCTCCAGTGGAGGGGAAGCTGGTGTTGACCAGGTGGTCTTGTTATCACAACCAGGTACCAAACTAAGTACTTTAGCTGCTCAACCGCTTGAAAACTTATGTGCAGAGAATGGTCTTATCCCCATTATATTGAAAAACTGAGGCGTAGAGCATTAACTTGTCCCCAGTCTCATCACTAGCAGGTGTTGAAGTCTGAATATAACCAAGGTCTGTCTGACTCTAGAGGTCAGTTCTTACTCCTCTATTGACCACTCTCTCATCAAAGTCAAGCCCTGCAGCACTTGAACTAATGCCTGTGCTTGGCTCCCCTGTGTCACCCACATGGAGAGCTAGAAATTCCTTTGTGGCTTCTTTATTTCACCCTTCTTTTTACTTTTCAAACATCTTAAATAACAGTACTTAAGACTGTTCTTATTCACTCCTCTTTTCTATAGAAATCTTATCCTTGATTCAACCTTGAAGAACCAACTGTATGCAGAAGACTATGAATCTATAACTTTCTATTTTTGTGTGAACTAAATCATGGGACTGATCCTTTGTCTCAGCTCCTCCCAGTCTTTCTAATTGCTCATTGTGCTTTTCTCAGGTATCCCTCTGAGATCTCATTTTCTGCCCTAGGATCAGTTTTCCCCTGACCTCAGGGTTTCTGTTTAGGGAACCTTGTTCTTTATGTGCTAAGATTCAGAAGAGAATGATCTTGTGTCCCTTTTCTTCCTCCATCACCTCTCAGCATGATTAATGTCTGCAACACCTTGTGTGTTTGTCCCATTGTGTCCTCCTCTGGCCACTTCACCCTGACAATCTTCACAATGCCTTTTGCTTAGCTCTGTATAATAACTTCTTTCCTTATTGCTCCAGGTTGGGAATAACAGACTCTTGGGGTAGTCTCTCCTTTTGACCAGACTGCCTCAGAGACTTCTGTTATATCTAAAAGTGTCCCTCCAAAATTAATTTGGAATCTAATACCCATTGTGAAGGTAATGAGAACTGGGACCTTTGGGGAGTGAGAGAGATGTGAGGGTCTGCTCTCATGAACAAGCTTAGTATGCTTATTAAAGAGGTTGAAGGGAGGGATTGGGGCTATAGCTCAGTTGGTAGAGTGCTTGCCTTGCAAACACAAGGCCCTGGGTTCAAGCTGCAGTCCTGTGAAAATAAATAAATTAATAAATTAATAAAATAAAGGTCTATCAACATCTAAAAATATTTTAAAAAAGAGGTTTAAGGGAGCTACTCTCCATTTCTGCTATATAAGGACTCAGCCACAAAGTGTCATTTCTGAGGCAGAGAGAGAACCCTCACCAAACACCAGATCTGCTGGCACCTTGATCTTGGATTTCCCAACCTCCAGGATTGTGAGAAATAAATTTACTATAATGAAATACCTGAGTCAATTAGGTTTATAAGGACAAAGAGTTTATTTTGGCACATGGGTCTGGAGGTGATAGTCCAAGATGGGGTGGCACTGTTTTTTGGACCTCTGCCAAGGGCAGCACATCATGGCAGGACTACATACTTCACCAATGCCTTACAGACCTCCCACTCCACAGCACCTCATAATAATGCCACCAATCACAAGGACCAAGCCTTCAATCACAATCGACCCTTGGGGGACATTACCCATATTTGAACCCTAGCAAGCAGTTTGTTTTAACAGCAGGAGAGGATTAAGATGCCTTCTCAATACAGTCAGCATTGGCATGCCCATCCATTCCTTCTCTTATTTCATGCAGTTACATTGAAATAATTTTATCCATGTTAATCATTTATCTGCTTAGAAACTCCATGATTCCTTATTGACTAACACATCTATTAATGTCTAGATAAGCATACAAAGCTGGCCTGTATGTGGTCTCCTTTTTTTTTCTGGCTAGCATCATCGCTTACACTATGTTCCTTAAGTTCCAGGCAATTAGGCACTTCAGTGTTCCCAGTAAGTGATCTTAATAGCACCTCCATGCTATTACATCTTTCTAGACTGGGTTCTCAATTGAGCAAGCTTGTTTCAATTGCTATTTCCTCTTTGGTATCACTGATTTAGAGGCAATGTGAATTTTCTCCCTTCGAGACAGTACATTACTTGGGTGGGACTTTTCTTGTGGCATTTGACCTAGACAGAGCTGTGGTGACTGTGAACTTGCTGTGCTTCTTTGTTCATTGCATTGCTAATGCACCAAAGCAGGAACTCTTCTCTGCTTAACTAATCTGATGTTGAAGATGCCTGGGAAATGCTTAATGAATATTTGCTGAATTATTCTGAATGGGATTAGCCATGAAATTGAACAGTTGTCTCATTCTAGTATCCCCAATATATGGTTGGTCAAGTGGCTCTGTAGTAGCTTTTATTTTAAGTTTAAATATCATCTTCATCCAAAGTCCTGGTCATGCTGCCTCAGTGTGTTGGAACATAAAGAATCCAGGAATAGCTCTTATGGCATGGGGTCCCCTGCCTGGGTCACTAACTCAGCTCTATGGAATTGAGTTTGGCTCTTGGTGTTTCTGGGCTACTTTGTTTATCTGTATAGGGAGGAAAATGTTGTTTTCAAGTAGAGCAGCAGCACTAGGGAGTGATTTTGCACCTCCCTATCAGGGAACATTTGGCAGTGTCTAGAGACATTTTTGTTAGTCCCTACTTGGGCTGGTTTGTGCTACTAGCCTAGAAATGCTGCTAAATATCCTTATTACATAGAATGACCCCCACAACGAAGAATTACTGGTGCAAAATGTCATTAGTATTTGATTGAGAAACCATAAAGTACAGCATACATGACTTAAAATCTTATTTTAATTTAATTGAGTGACTGTTATAAACCTGATTTTTAAATTACAATTTAATTTAGTAATGACTAATTCTTCATCAAGAGGTATCCTGGATTCAAATTTTTTTTTGTTTTATTAGTGTGTAAGAAAAGTGGAAAATGAACATTATTATGGGGTCTTGAAAATGTGTATTTTAAAATCATATCCATCTTCCTCTTCTTGGATCAGTCACTTCCTAGAGTCCTAGCTTAATGTTAGTATGTCTAAAAGCATTTGCAGGCCAGAAGTTCAGAAGAAATGGAAACCATGTATATGTGAAATAAACATGAACTGTAAAGAACGGGGTGAATTAAAAGTAAACCTCCCACTTTTAATTCCTTAAGGACCAAAATTGCAGGTGTTTTTTTGGGGAAAAGTTCCTGTAGCTTGGCGAGGCTAGAACCTGGAAGGTTTGAAGATAAGAATATTTGCCATTCCTTGGGACTAGCAGGTGTACTCAGTACATTATAGTTTGGAGAGTTTGTCTTGTTAAAAACACCAGAACCAAAAAGGAAAGCAGGGGTGGTTTAGTACACAAAAGTGGATCATGTGGTAGGTATAGCACTTGTTTCTTTAGGATGCCAACAATGCAGCGTGGGTCCCTTGCCAATGGCAGACACCAAAGGGACCTTTTACCTTGAGTGCATTTGAAGCAATTTGGGAAAACAAGATCATTTACTCTTGATTCTTCCCCTCCTTCATCCTTCTGTACACAGGTAAGCTTGGGAAAAGCTACCTGTAAAGTAATGTGATTTAGGGCTGGGGATATAGCTCAGCTGGTAGAGTGCCTGCAGTTTAATTTACAGGGAATTGCTGTTTTGGAATGAACTCAGAACTGCATTCTAAGAACCAAGGATGAAACTGGCTGAATTGCAATGATTGGCAAAAATTATAAATATTTCTGAAATATATTGGAATAGTGGGAAATACTTGCTAATTAAAAGAATTAGGGAATTTGGCATCTGCACTGATCTACATTGCAGTGCCACTAGCTGATGATGAAAGAGAGCTCTCAAACTCTATGAGTCCCTGACAGAATCCCTACAGTGTTTTCTTCTGCTGGTCTTGAGTTAGAGATGACCTGGAGCTGCAGGGGGGCAGAAAACCTAATGAGGGCAACATGGTCACCTGGGAGGTTATTATCCTAATGTGAATCCAGAGGAAGGCATTCTACAATGCTTTCAGGGACCCACACTCTCTGGCTTTTGCTTCTCCACCCTGAGTGGTATGTGAATTTCATTTACATGCTCCGGGGATAATTGTTTCAATATCTCACTTGCTTGGAGGAAAGGAGAGAGAAGGTTGTATACACAAGGGCAGAGCACATGCTGCTGACATCTCTGTGGCCAGCTCGCATAAACCTGTCCACCTCTAGTTGCAAGGGAGCCTGGGAATCAGGCAGCCTCAACAGGGCATGCTGCTTGCTGCACAGTCAGAACTGGAGTTCTAATGGCAAGGGGGAATGGATATAGGGGAGGCAACAGGTGTGTCTTTGGCTTGATACCCTTGCCTGTCCCCCACAGGCCTTCTCAGGGATCATAAATTCATTTCTTTGTTGGTTTTGGAGAAGTAGTTCAGAAAAACCAGTCAGCCAAGTAGAGTTGTGTTTTCCTGTTGCTTTTTTTCTTTCACTGGCTGGGCTACAATTTAATGTCTTGGATTGCAATTCATTTTTGTTGCCAGAAAGACATTGAAGCTGACTTTTAGTGTGTGCATTGTACTACAAACTGGTTGAACATTTCTAATCCAAATACCGGAAATCTGAAGTGCTCCAAAATCAGAATCTTTTTGAGAACTGACATGACGCCACAAATAGAAAATTCCACACTGTGAAACCATGTTTCTTGCACAAAATTATTTAAAACATTAAATATAATCACCTTCCGACTGTGTGTATATTGTATATGAAACATGAATTTCATGCTTAGTCTTAGGTCCCACTCCCAAGATATCTCCTTATGTATTTTAAAATGATCCCAAATCTAAACATATCCAAAATCCAAAACACTTCCCAGGCATTTTGAATAAGGGGTGCTGAGCCTCCATTTGATTGCCATGCCAGGACTAAGGTCTTTACTTCCTATTCTGGTTCATAAATCTAGCTAAAATGCCCTTTAATGCTGCTGCACTTGAGAAAGGTAAAAGAACAATGACATTTTTTCCATATTTTTAATTGGTACATTATAGTTGTACATAATGACGGGATTTGTTGTCACATAATTTGTACATATAAACAATACAACCATATGAGGGGGCAGTGTTTGATCTAGAGCAAGGAATACAAACCCTTGTCTATTTTCAGGTTGTTGAGTGTATGGAAAGATGCTCTGTGGGGGAGAGATGATCTGACCATCAAGATTGCCTGTGTTTCTGGAATGTTCTGCTCCCCAATGGATGGAGCTTGGTGACAGTTCTGTGGAACTGATAATTGGTGACAGCCACACAGTGTTGGCGTCAGTGCTGCATACTATGCCTGTGAGGGTGTGCACATAAATCTGCACATTTACACACACTTTATTGTTCTTTGTTGTTTGCTCTAAGTACTGAGGGTTGACTAGCAATGTAGAAGGAGGTTAACAAGTTGTTTGTCTTTGACCGCTTTCAACTGCCTGTGAAAATCAGAACTCCAATGCCACCCTTGCTATGCCTCAAGCCCGCCCCAGCCCAAGCTCTGGCAAACTTCTTTTGGGCCATCTTTTTCCTTTTTAGCAGAAGGTCCTTTTCAAATTCCTTGAAGAGGGTGTGGGCTGCTTTCAATCCATTGCTTTTAGGCTCCCATTGTACTAGGTTGCTGATTTTCTTTTAAAGCCAGTTTTTCTTTTACTAAAGTGTTTGATGCTTAACTGAGGGAAGCTGTCAAAATGTTTTCCTTCCATCATTAGCATAGTCTGTCTTCACTCTGTGTTGTGTTTGTGCTGTTTTTTTTTGTTTAATCTGCTGAGCCACAGATTAACAGCCAGAACACCCCCCCCCACACACACCCCTCCCCTCAGAACACACTGAGAAGGAAATCAGTTTCAAAAAAGCATCCTAGACATTTCACAGCACTGAAGAGGACAGGCTGCCTGCTCCACAGACTGGAGGTGCTGTGCCTTCTGATGGAATGTTACCATGGCAACGGGTGAAGGATAACTAAACCTGGGTAGAGAAGGAGGTGGTATGGGGAGAGGACTTGGCTGGCAGACCCCTGCACAGCCCCTCAGCAGCATCTTATTTCTTAATACACTCTTGGGAATGACATTTTTCTGTCCAAGAGCACACCGTGTGCCTGCGTAGAGACGGCTTTGTTGTCTGTGCCCATGCCAAAGCTGTTTTCTCCCACCTTTCTTTCCCATGCCAGTATCAGGGGCTCTCCCCTCTTTTCCTGCTTCTCTTATTCTCTGCTCAGTGCTGCTTTGGAGACAAGGATGGGGCCAGCTAGAAGACACTCAGATATATGAAAATACACGATTGGAAGACACTAGAAACAGAAGGAGTATTATGAAGAGTTGTCTTTTACTCTTTGGAAATGAGCTACAACTTTGATACAGGCTGATTATGTGGCAGTGGTATCAGGACTGAAGATGCCTTCCATTCCTTAGGTGCTTGTCACATCCTGCAAACTTACCATGAGCTCATTTGATCCTCAAGGGAATCCCCAAAGGTGGATAATCATTCCCATTTTACAGATGAGTAAAATGAGGATTGGGGAGGTTAGGCAGCTTATCTCAGATCACACAACTTCTAAGTGACAGGAATTAAACCCAGAGTGTTACTTAGTCAAGCACTGTGAACAGTCTTGACATTTCATAGGCACTCAGGAAGTGTGTTATGGGAACAAATTCAGTTGCTACTGGTCAGGTCTTCAATAAATGCTGATATTAAATTATAATTCAGCATGTTCTCTAATTAGAAAAGCAGCTTGTAGATTTTACATGTGGCTCTTCCCATTAGTGTGTGTGTCTATCCGCAATGCTTTGTCAACACTGGTCAGTTGGGCTATCAGATCCTTTTTTCACAAACAGTAGTGTGAACTTTGAGCCTTGAAATCACACATCCTGAATTGACATTCTCTTTATTAATGAGGTTGTACTCCTCAGTGAAACCCAGGCACATCGCTCCAATTGATAATACAAATGGAACTTTATTGGAGAACTTGATAGAATGATGCTGAAATTTATTTAGAAAAGCAAATATATAAAAATAACCTAGAGTTTGGACAGAGATTGGTCAGAAAATTCTAGTATAATCAGAATAACAAGAAGAGGTTAGAATAAAATAGAATAGTAACTGGCCAGTGAAAGAAAATAAGCCAAAATCAACCCCTACCAATGTATCTGTAAAAACTGAGCATATGATAAGACGGGTCTCTCAATCTGTAAAAAAATCATATCATTAACATATTATGCTTTTTTATATCAGAAATACAGTATAGGCACACATTCCTAGTAGTCACATATTTCCATAATTTCACTCTAAAGATGAAACTACCATTAATATTTTTGAATTATATTACAAATATACCTACAGAATTGCACACCTGTGGGGAGAGGCAGCGTGGGGTGTTGGTGAAGGGTGCTGCTTCTGGCCAGGCGCAGTGGGACACTCCTGTAATCCCAGTGGCTTGGGAGACTGAAGCAGAAGGATCGCAAGTTCAAAGCCAGCTTCAGCAAAAAGCGAGGTGCTAAGGAACTCAATGAGACCCTGTCTGTAAAAAAAATATAAACTAGGGCTGGACATGTGGCTCAGTGGTCGAGTATGCCTGAGTTCAATCCCTGATACCAGAAAAACAAAGAAAAAGAAGAATGCTGCTCTGGTTTAACAGCCTGGGTTCAAGTCAAGTCCTGGCTGTGGGACCTTGGACATTGTGAACTTTCTGGTCCTTCTCATGTTTAACATTCTAGAATTCTTAACTGAAGCTAGTCCTTAGGTGTAAGTGATGATTGACAAAGTGTAAATGGAAGTTGTGAGATGGGTTTAAGTATAGTATTATGTACATAGTCTTCATTGAGTGGCTACCATCAGAATTATCTGAGGCCTGCATTTTATATAACATACGCACACACACACACACAAACATATACACACACTCAAAGCCAGAATTGATGAGAAAATGGTTCTTGTCCTTTTCCATCCCCTTTTACTTCTATCTTTTTTTTTTTTTTTTTTTACTACCATTAGAAACCTCAGAAGAGAGAGATTGAAAATATCATGAAAGGGAAGAACTGGTGCTGTATCCTGAAAATCCTTTGGAGATTGATGGTGCATTGATTAGAAATTAGAGAATGTTGCTTGCTCATTTGTGTTTGTTACCTTCTCTCTGATTTTTTTAAAAAAATATTTTTATGAGTTGTTGATAGACCTTTATTTTATTTACTTATTTATATGTAGTGCTGAGAATTGAACCCAGTGCCTCACACGTGCTAGGCAAGTACTTTACCACTGAGTCACAACCCCAGCCCCTTTCTCTCTGCTTTTGCCCTCTTCTCTCTTCCTACTTTCTTCCTAGAGTGAGAAGTGGATCTTTTATTTATTTCTAGGCAGGTGACCCCAAGGGATTGCTCTCTGCTTCCATGGGACAATACCCCATGTAACAAGCAGGCCGATAGTTTCTAGGGATTTGAGAAAACGACTTGATTTAATATGATGGAAATCAACATACGCCCTAATTGAAATGCACCTGTCTGTCTGCATTTGTAGTTTTCTTCTCATGATGTTTTCCTCTGAGAAGTGAAATGACTGTGATTAGGAGAAACCAGTATCATTTGGCCCAGGACAGAACGTTCAGACTACATTCTCTTGGTGTCCTTTGCACTGTGAAGCCAAATGGTTCAGTACCACTCAGTCTCACTGCAGTGTGTTTGTCGGTGATACGAAGAAAGAGCCTTTGTTGTAATTTAGCAGAAAGATCTTGGCATGTTTCATTGCAGCAATTAGAATCTTCTCTGTATGGAAGCGAAGCCATTGACCCCCTGATGTGGAGTTGTAATGAGTCAGTATAGGGATGGTAAGCAAACATATTTGCTGTATTCATCCAAATCATGATTTTTATTGAGATACAATATACATATCATAAAATTTATCAGTCATAAAGTTTGTAAATTTTTGCTATCATCACAATCCAGTCATAAAGCATTTTCATCACCCCCCAAAAGTTCCCTGATGCCCATTTGCATTCAGTCCCTGCTCTTGAGCCCAAGTAGCCATAGATCTGTATTCTGTTCCTATAGATTTACCTCTTATGGAAATTTCTCTTAAATAGAATCATGCAATATGATTCCATTTATAGGTAGACTATATATAGTCTTTCGTGTTTTTTCTTCTTTTAATCAGCAGTAAGTTTTTGAGTTTTACCTGTGTTGTAGCAAGTATCAGTAGCTGGGTCCTTTTGCTTATTGAATGGTACTCCGTTGTACAGATAGACTACATTGGTTGATGGGCATGGCATTGCTTCCAATTTAGGGCTGTTATGAATAACATGAATATTTGCATAGGACTTTGTGTGGGTGTATATTTTCATTTCTCTTGGATATATACTTAGGAGTGGAATTGCTGGATCTAATGATAATTCTTAACACTTAATCTTTTAAGGATCTGTCAAACAGGTTTCCAAAGTGGCTGTACTATTTTGCATTCCCACCAGTGGTGTATGAGGGTTCTGGTTCTTCTGTACTATTTGTCAACACTTGTTATTGTCTAGCTTTTGATTATAGCTATTCTTACCTCATTTTAATCTCATGTGGAACTCTCAATTCTTTCATTCATTTATATTTCTGTATTTACACCAATGCCATACTGTTTTGATTATTGTAGTTTCATAATATTAAAATCAGGTTCTCCAAATTTTTTGTTCTTCTTATAACTGTTTTGGCTATTTTAGATGATTTGCATTTCATATAAATTATAGGATCATCCTGTCAGCTTACTACAAAAATAAAATAAGATAAAATAAACCATCTCCGTAATGTATGTATTGAATCTATAGGTCAATTGACACTAACATGGAAATTTCTCTCCTTTTGTTTAGATCTCTACTTTCAGTTATGTTTGTAGATTTATTATACGAGTCTGTACTTCTTTTGTTAATTTTGTTCCTAGGCATTTTATCCTTTTTGGAGCTATAGTGAGTGGGGTTGTCTTCTTAGTTTCATTGTTGGATTGTTCTTTACTTTAATATTTGTATATGATTTTGTGTTCTACAACCCCACTAAAATTTAGTAGTTTTTGCAAATTCATTAGAATCATATTCTCTGTATATAAAGACAGTTTTATCCCCTTTTCAATCTAGGTGTCTTGGTTTTTTTCTTGTCTTATTATATTGGATAGACCCTCCAGTAGAGTGTTGGATTGGCATGGCAAAAACTTTTATCCTAGTTTCTGCTCTTGATGAAAACAGTCTTTCACTATTATATTTAGCTGTTGCTTTTTCATAGATGTCCTTTATAAAGTTTAGAAAGATACTTTTCATTCCTCTTTTGTTGAGAGTTTTTTGTTTTCATGAGTGGGTATTGTCGAGTGCTCTTTTGTGCATCTACTGATATACCTATATGGCTTTCATTCTTATCACTGCAGTGATGTACTACATTGATTTTTGGATATTAAACCAACCTTGTGTTTCTGTGCTAAATTTCACTTGGTGATCATGCATATACCTGTTTATATGTTGGTGGATTTGATTTGCTATTATTTCATTTGGGTCTATATGCGTGGAGAACATTGATTTGCACATCTCTTATGATGTCTGTCTCTATTTGGTATCAGAGTAATATTGACTTCATAAAATGAATTGAAAAGTGTTCCTTTTCTGTTTTTTAAGAAGAGATTTCTACAGTGTTATTTCTGTGGCATTTTAATTCTTCTGAATTTCAGATTTCTCTAGGTGGTAGTGGTGATGGTGGTGATGGTGTGTATGTGTCTGAGAGTAAGAGAAAGAGAGGGAGAGAGAGATTGCTGTAGGGATTACAATACCCATTTTAATGCATGATAATCTACATTAATACTAACTTAATTCTAGTAACTATAGAAACTGTTTCAAATAGCATTTCCTTTTTTTCATTATGCAGTTGTTTTATATTTATATGGGTAACAAACCCCAAAATATGATGCTTCTACAACTTGTGCCATTGAAAGAAATTAAAAGAATAATAAAAGGGAAAATACATATTCATCTGGTCTTATTTTTGCCTTCATCATTGCTAATTCTATTGCTTTTTATTTCTTGCTCTCAATCATGCTACCATTTCCTTTCAGCTTCCATTGCTATTTCTTATAAGGCAGGTCTACTACCTAACAACAAATTCTTTCGGTTTTCCTTTGGCCGGGGATGACTTTGTCTTGCCTTACTTAAAAAAATATTTTGAAATAATTATAAATTCACAAGAAGTTGCAACATAATATACAGGAAAGTCTCATGTACCTTTTTTTTTTTTCCCCCCAAGGAAGCCAGGAGTCTGATGAATCTTCCAGTCCAGATAGGAAATGGAACTGCATGAATGAAAAAAGCCCCAATTCTTATTTTTTTTAATTTTTACCAACTGCATTTTTATTCATTGTACACAAACGGGGTACAATTTTTTCATTTCTCTGGTTGTACACGCTGAAGATTCACACCATTCGAATGATCATACATGTACATAGGGTAATGATATTTGTCTCATTCCACTATCTTTTCTTCCCTCTCCCCTCCCGTCCCCTCATTTCCCTCTAGACAATCCAACACTCCTCCATTCTTTCCTTAACCCTCCCCAACTGCCCCCCATTATGTATCAGCATCCACTTACCAAACAAAACATTCAGCCTTTGGTTTTGGGGGATTGGCTTATTTCACTTTGCATGATATTCTCCAATACAGGGAAGACTCAATAACTTTGAGCCCAGCCTCCCCCAGTGTTAATGTCTTATATGACTATAATGCAATATCAGACCCAGGCAGTTGACACTGGCACAATGCACAGAGCTCATTCAGGTTTTGCCAGTTGTACATGCACTCATTTGTATGTGTGTGTGCTTGTGTGGGTCTACATGAATGAGTTTTGCTATCTTCTGAACTGGACTGGTTTTTAATGTTGAGTTTTGATAGTTTCTTATATATTCTGGACATAAGTCCTTTTTCAGGTATGCAGTTTGCAATTACTTTCTCCCAGTTTGTAATTTGTCTTTTCATACTTTTAGCAGAGTCTTTAAAAGAACAAATATTTTAAATTTTGATGAGGTTCAATGGTTTTGATTGTTCAAAACCAATCTTTTACTGAGTATGCTTTTGGTCTCAAGCCTAAGAATATGTGTCCTAGCCACAGATCCTGAATATTTTCACCCATTTTTAAATGGTTTATAGTTTTATATTTTACATTAAAGATCACTGTCCATTTTGGTGAATTTTTGTGTAATGTGTGAGGCTGCTATCTCTATTCTTGCCTGTTGTCTGTTTTGCCCCATGGTGCCCGACCTTTCCACCATCACATGTTGAAAAGGCTATCCCTTCTCCACTGAGGGATATTTCTTTTTCTTTTCTTTTCTTTTCCTTTTTTTTTTTTTTTTGGTACCAGGGATTGAACCCAGGGGCGCTACACCACTGAGCCACATCCCCAGCCCTATTTTGTATTTTAGCTAGAGACAGGGTCTCACTGAGTTGCTTAGGGCCTCACTAAGTTGCTGAGGCTGGCTTTGAACTCGCGATCCTCCTGCCTCAGCCTCCCAAGTGCTGGGATTATAGGCGTGCATCACCGCACCTGGCACCACTGAGGGATATTTCTTAAAAATAACCGAACATATTTGTGTGGGTCTATTTCTAGGTTTTCTGTTCCATTTCGTTGTTCTATTGGTCTGTCTGTCTTTTCTGCCAGTCTCTTTCATTGCTCTCTTCGTCTGTCTTGCTGTCTTGATTATGAAAGCTCTAGAATAAGCCTTAGGCCATCATTCAATTGTAGCTGAACTTTTGAATCAATATCCTTTACCTGCATAATAGAAACCATACGGTGCTAATTTATCCATGCTTGAGGGACTTAAGAAAGTTCAATACAGACTTAGGCAGAAGCGCCTACGTATATACACATATGTGTGTACACGTGCACATACATGGGTACTCGCACACAGAGGGAAAGCAGTTCATCCTCTTTATTCCCTTTTCTTCACTGTCTGAACAATGGAAAGTTTTCTTTTCATCTAAGTTTTAGGAGAGCCTTTTCTGTGTCTCCAAAAGAATCTTACTGGGATCTTGATCAGAGTTAAATCTACAAATAAATTTTGGAAAATTTGCATCTTTACTGTGTTGATCCTTCTGAACCAGGAACATGGTAGTCTCTACAGTTAGGCCCTTTTGATTTCTTTATCAGACCCTTATAACCTTCAGTTTACAGGCCTGTGAAGTCATTTGTTACTTTTATATTTAGTTATTCATTTTCTGCAGAGTATTGTGTTGTTTGTTGCATTTTTGTTTTCTACCCTGGGGATTGAACCCAGGGCCTTGTACATGCGAGGCAAGCATTCTACCACTGAGCTATATCCTCAGCACCCCTCCCTCTTTTTTTTTTTTTTTTTTTTTTTTAGGGGTTTGACCTCAGGAGCACTTAATCACTGAGCAACTTTCCCAGCCCTTTTTTTTTTTTTTTTTTTTGAGACAGGGTCTTGCTAAGTTGTTTTGGGTCCAAGTTACTAAGGCTGGCAAAACTTGCAAACCTCCTCCCACAGCCTTCTGAGTCACTGGGATTACAAGCATACACCTCTGCACCTGCTCCTTGGTCCTTTAAAATAAATTTTTTTTTTGAGGTAGGATCTCACTAAGTTGCCCAGACTGGCCTTGACTTGTGACTCTCCTGCCTCAGTCTAAAGAGTAGCTGAAATTACAGTCTTCATTTTTTTTCCAGTATTAAAATTCATTTTTTAAGCAAAACGTATTTTTTGGTTCTTTTTAGTTATACATGACAGTGGAATGTATTTTGACATATTATACATGGAGTATAATTTCCCATTCTTGTGGTTGTACATAATGTGGAGTTAGACTGGTTGTGTATTCATATATGATCAGAGGAAAGTTATGTCTGATTCATTCTACTATCTTTCCTGTCCCCCCCATCCCTTCCTCCCATTCCAATCCAGTGAACCTCCACCCCTCCCTCCCCCACCCCACCCCAAGTATTGTGAGTCATCATCCACATATCAGAGGGAACATTTGGCCTTTGGTTTTTTGGCTTTAGCTTATTTCACTTAGTATGATAACCTCTAGTTCCATCCATTTACTGACAACTGCCATAATTTCATTCTTCTTCATGGCTAAGTAATATTCCATTGTGCATATGTACTACATTTTCTTTATCCATTACATCTATTGAAGAGCATCTAAGTTGGTTCCATAGCTTAGCTATTGTGAATTCAGCTACTATGAATATTGATGTGGCAGCATCACTATATTGCTGATTTTAAATCCTCTGTGTATATAAACTGAGGAGTGGGAAAAATGGTGGTTCCATTCCAAGTTTTCTGAGAAATCTCCATAATGCTTTCCAGAGTGACTGTACCAATTGGCATTCCCACCAGCAATGTATGAGTGTACCTCTATCCTCACCAACATTTATTGTTACTTGTATTCTTGATAATTGCCATTCTGTACATTCTTCATTTTTGAAGAACCATTTTGCTGGATATAGAATTTTAGATGGACAGATTTGCTTTTTCATGTTCTTTTTTTCTTTTCTATCAGTACTTTTAGTACTTTCTATCAGTACTTTGTTCCATGGCTCTTCAGTGTCTATTATGATAATGAGAAGTTCATTATTATTAATCCTCTTGTCCCACTGTTTGTGATGAATCAATTTTCTCTGGTTGTTTTCTCAATCTTTTCAATGTCTGTGGCTTTCATCATTTTGAATTTGATGTGCCTGTTGGTAGAGATCTCTTTTTGTTGCTTTACTTAGGGTTCATTGAACTTCTGGGATTTTAGGTTAATGCTTTTAATTAAATTTTGGAAGTTTTGGGCCATTGTTCCTTCATTTTTTTGGGATCTCTTTACTCCTTTCTTCTTGGGATTTGTATTGCACATATATTGATATCTTTGATGAACTCTGTTCATTTTTCTTCAACTTCATTCTTTTCTGTAAAGTGGATAATCTCAAATGACCAATCCTCGAATTTGCTCATTCTTTCTTTACCAGCTCAGATCTGGTATCAATTACCTATTGTGAATTTTTCATTTCAGTTATCATACTTTCCTACTCTGAAATTTCTGTTTGTTTCTTTGAAATAATTTATGTCTTTTTGCTCATATTCTATATTTGTTTATACATTGTTGTGATCCTTTAGTTTTTGGAACATATGTATATAAAAGCTGACAAAGTATTTGCTTAGTTTATAAGACCAACACATGGATTCCTCAGTTTTTATTAATTGCTTTTCTTTCCTGTGTGTGAGCCAAATTTTATTATTTCTTCTTGTCTCATCATCATTATTATTTTTTTGAAGTCTAGGCATTTAAAATAGTTGACTTTGGCAACTCTGGAAATAAGATTCTTTCCTCTTTCCAGGATTTGTTCTTGCTACTGGTTCTTTTTCAGTGACCTTCTATGTCTAATTCTGTAGTGGCTCTTTCCTATAGTGTGTGATTGCTTAGGTCTCTGCCAACTTAGTTGTCAGATGATGATTGGTCAGAGATTTCCTTAAGCACCTTTAACTAGTAAGTCTTCCACCTTTGCCAAGGAGCTCTGTGTGGGTTTGGAGTACACCTTCAATGTTCTAATAGTCTATAATCTAGCTTTGCCTTCACTTCCTGCTTTTTTGTAGGGTCTTAAGATTGGCTATTGGTGAGAGATTGGAGCTCTTTTGAATCTTAGCTGGGCATGTTCATAGCCCTGCACCTGTGTGTAGCCTTCTATTTCTCCAGAAAAATGTTAGAGCTTTCTAAAGTTCTCTGTGGACATCTCATTTCCTACTTCTTTTCAGATCTTTTATTAACTTAACTACTGTTTGTCGCCTCTTAAGTTATGGTATTAAACAACTGTTGCTGATTGTTTTCAATAGCCAGGGATAGGCCTTTTCCCGGGAAGAGTTTACTAAGTCAGCTCAAATGTCCACTATATCTTTCAAATAGGGTTTTTCAGGTGCTATGAGACAAGTCAGATAGTGACAACACTTTGAGGATGAGGCTTCTTAAGGAGCTCCAAAACCATTCTGTCCTTTGGTGGCTGCGAGGGTGCTGGTTGTTAAGCAGCCTACCCCAAGCTGGCATCTGGGGGAGGTGCTACCTCTACCCCAAACTAATGGCACTGGGTTAGGTTCCTGGTGTTTCTTTACTTCCCTCATTGGGAAGAAGGGAGTAGAAATTGGTGTGCAAGTATTTTCAGGCAAACTCCTAGGCCTATTTACTACTCTGTCATTGCAGGACTGTTTAGATTGCTTTCCTGGAAGGAAATGCTCACTCGAAGATGGTGTTGAGCTCTTTACTACTTGCTCTGGAAGTCATTGAGAAATCTGCATGGGGTTTCTGATGGATTGGCATTTTCTCTTTCTGGAAAACCTTGGAGTAAATTGAAAGTGAAGAATCTACTGACCAGGTCTCCTCCAGAGGGAAAAAACAGTGTTATATGGGTTGGATCCAGCATGATTTTCAGGCAAATAATGCAATTCCTATTATTTTAGGAATGTATCTTTGTTCTTGTGCACTTTTCTCTCTGAAACACCATTCCTTGCCACCCTCCCTACCTCCACCCAAGAGAACACCTCTGAATATTTCAAGATTACATCAGTTGTCTGTGCGTTTGTGGACACACACTTTACCACTCCCTATTCTCATCTCATCCTTCATGGCTGCACTGTACTCTGGAGTAATAGCAGTCACAGCACCTTTAACGCATCATTATCCTTCCTGTTTGTTGCTTTGATATTTGTCTCTTCTTTCTAGCCTATGAATCCATTAGTGGTAGGGGCCATATTTCTGTTTCATTAATTTTGTATCACAAGCGCCATGCCTGAGGATTGAGTCGTTTTTCAGTGTTGAATGAACGAGTGGGAAAATTAGGTGAGACCCAAGCATGGGTCAGTGATCCTTGACATTGTGAAATAGCCTGGATTCTGTTAGGTGAAAATCTTAGCTTTAATGGAGAGAGAGAGAGTAACTGACTTTTAGCTACATATTTTGGGTAGCTGTCCCTTAAATTTTACTTTCATTTCTTCATTTTGCTTTTTCAAAATGCTTGAGTGAAAAGCATCTGCTTTCAATTATTTCTATCTCATTTGTCAACTGGTGTACAACATCCTATGTGCTAGGTATTCAAACTAATGCTGCTGACTTCTCTTTTTCAAAAGATAGTTTTTTTTAGTAGAAAATATAGTCAATATAGAAGTTCTTTGGTTCAATGATTTCCCCTCATCTGTAGTAATTACCCCAAGCTCCAGGGCACCCACACACACTCACATTTCCCATGGAACCCTTATGCTGTGTTCTGTACCCTGGCTTGTTTTTAGATTCACCGGGGTGCTGGTGAATGTTCCCAGGGCAGGGTTCATTTTCCTTTGCATGATCAAGTCGATCAGGGAGTCTTGAACAGTGTTTCATGTAATAGGCACATAACATATAGTAACATATAGTAGGCACTGGATCTGAATCACTGAGACCAGAAAATCTTGGATCCAGTTTAGGAGGTAGGAGGCCAGGGAGGATGGGGTTGGTGGTCAAGTCTCATAGAGTTGCGTGGGCAGTTGCCTAGCATCTGTCTCCTGGTGCTCTCATCGTTAAGTGAGTGGTAGGCTGTCAGGTTGATTTCTGTCTTACTGACCTCCAGTGCTCGAGGCTTGCCTTCTCCAACCTTTTTTGCACATGCTGTTGATTGGGTCTTCCTGCAATGCCATTCTGATCCTGTGACTGTGTTCTGTGAAGACAACTCTTATGCATTGTGTGGTTTGAGAAGTAGGGAGGGCTGGTGTATTTGTGCCATGAGGTAGGTTTAGACTGCGACCAGGAATGACTTATTCTTTAGCTATGGAAGAAAGGGCTTTCAACCTCCCAAAGCATTGCAATGCACCCATGAAAATATGTATTTTTTTAATCAGAAGGAAAGTGCTTTTAGGTCAAAGAACACGGTTTAGCATATAATATAGGTATACTGATTTTTATATAAATACAGTTGTAAAATATTATTTTTAATATTTTCAATGAATATTTCAATATTTTCAAGTGAAAATTTAATTTTATTTTTAATTTGCCATGAAGGCAAAAGTGCCCAGGACTCAGAGAAATCATAAAGCAGCCCTGGTTATGAATCTCCTGGTTCATCCAACATATGGTGGGCTTAGACTTCAAATTGTCTTTGAGTTTGTATAATCCCCTCTCACAAAGGAGGGAGCTGGGGACCAGAAAGCAGGTGTCCAGCTGAAAACCACCTGACTGTGAGCTGTTATGGTCATAGCTGGGTCTTCTGAACACCTGCTGGTGCTCCTGCCACATGC
This sequence comes from Glaucomys volans, assembly GCA_020662805.1. Classification (NCBI taxonomy): domain Eukaryota; kingdom Metazoa; phylum Chordata; class Mammalia; order Rodentia; family Sciuridae; genus Glaucomys; species Glaucomys volans. The sequence continues at coordinate 1,538,278 of JAJEJO010000193.1, read as the reverse complement.
CAAACTCCTTTTCCTGAAAAGTCTTCTGAAGAAGTAACTTTGATGAGCATAGATTCTTAGTTATACGCATGATTCAACAGATGCCTGCTGATGCTTCATTCCCTGGTCACTAGTAAAGATGTCACTTCTGAGTAACTGGGACACGTTCACCCCATTTTTCAGTCATACTGGATAATGGTTCACTGTCAGTTACTAGCAAACCAAGTTGTAGGCAACTAGATAAAACTTAATATGGATAGGACTTGTTTTGCTGATTTTTGTGTTTAAAATAATTCATTAAAAAATATGGTATTTTGTAGGCCCTCAGATATTAATTTATTCCCTTCCTTTCATTAGACAACAATTTTAGCCCTCGGCACAAATATCTTGTGCCATTGATTGCTCATTACCCTGTTGGATCAGATGCAGTGGAGAGAACGCACTACTGAACAGTTAACCCACATAAAAACCACATCTGCCTTCATGACCTGTGAGGACTAAGAAATCTTTCAAATTTCATAAGCTATTTTGCTTTGATAGACCTCATTTCACTGAATCAGTACCATGGTTGTACATAATTCTTGTTTGTTCAGTTATACAGTCATTCTAATAAAATTATTGGTTGATTGCTTTTTTTATGGTGGGCCTTTTTCTGAGGTCTGGGGATTCAGAAGTGAATAAAGAAGACAAATCCTAGGAACTTGCTTTCCACTGGGGGCAACCCTAAAAATATTTAGTTAGTATTTTCTGTTTTGAGAATCTTAGTGGTTATAGTGTATGTGTGTGTGTGTGTGTGTGTGTGTGTGTGTGTGTGTGTGTGAGAGAGAGAGAGAGAGAGAGAGAGAGAAAATAGAAACTTTTCCAAGAGATTGTTGCTTGATTAGTAAGAAAGGTAAAACTGGAAACATAGAGATCCTTAATGTTGCATTTTAATTTTATGTCTTACTTCAGGCTGCTGTAACCATAGACTGAGTGGCTTATAAACCAAAGAAATTTATTTGTACCAGTTCTAGAATCTAGAGGGCCCATGTGAGGGTTCAGGATCAGGTTCTGGTGAGGGCCCTCTTCCAGGAGGCACACTGCCATCTTCTTATTACATCCTCACATGACTGATAGTGGGTGAGAAAGCTCTCTGGGTGCCCTTTATGAGGGCACTAATCCCATTCATGAAGGCTCCACCCTCATGACCTGTCCACCTCCCAAAGGCCCTTTCTCTTAGTATCACATTGAGGTGTGTGTGTCAGAATTTCAAAATGAATTTTGGGGGAAGGACAGAAACATTCAGTTGAAACACTTTATATGCTTAAAGTTTATATGTCTACACCTAAGTCATGTGACCCCTTTCTTGGAATGTGGATTCAGTGACAGGAGCTCTGAATTGAATTTCTTATTATGAACCATATTCAGAGCACGTTGCCTGAAATTTCCAATTTGCTTGAGGTTGAAGCAGAGTAAGCACATAAGTACTGGTAATGTCGTAGGAGCCAAGTTAAAAATTTTTTCAAGATTTATTTATTTTTATTTTGAGACAGGGTCTTGCTAAGTTGCCAAGGCTAGTCTTGAACTTGACTCAGTCTTCCAAGTCACTGGAATTTCAAGTGTGTGACATTGTGCCCAGCTGAGAATTATCCTAAAGTTATTTTTTTTTGTGAGGGGGTGGATACAGGGATTTAACTCAGGGGCACTTGACCACTGAGCTACATCCCCAGCCCTTTTTTTGTATTTTATTTAGAATCAGGGTCTCGCTGAGTTGCTTAATGCCTCACTTTTGCTGAGGCTGGCTTTGAACTTGAGATCCTCCTGCCACAGCCTCTGGTGCCACTGGGATTACAGGTGTATGCCACTGCACCCAGTTTATTCTACAGTTTTTAATGTTTTTTCCCCCTTCCACTGTTCCACAATTATGTTGCTCACACCTGGTTGAAGTCCACTATTTTTCAACATAATGGCTTTCATGAGTCTTCTCAAAGCCTTAAATCTAAGTAACAGAAGAAATTGCTCCTCAGTTTTGTTTTTGCAATATCCTCCGGGATATTAGTTGTGTAATATTTAGTCAGCAGAGCTCAGTAGTAAAAGTGTGGGACACAGAGACAGACTGCCTGGGCTCTGATCTGTGCTTCTTGCTGGCTTAAAACTGGGCTTTGGCCTTCGTATTTTCATCGCTGAAATAAGAAAATGATTGTACACACCTCATAGCAGTGCTGCAAGAATCATATCAATTACAAATAAAGTCCTTAGAACAATGTCTGGTGCATAGTCAAGGATAGCTGTTATTATTACTGTAGCTATTTAGTATTATGTAACTTGCTCAACAAGTGTAGCTGGCATAGCAGATTGGAGAGCAGACAATACCATTTCTTGGCTAAAAACTAGTGAAAGCTGGTTCTACTACTGAGTGAACTCCCTGAGACGTGGCCTAGACCAATCAGTCATTTTATAGAAGAAATAGTTCACTGCTCTGGCAAATGGGTAAGTGGAGGTCAGTTAAGGGAGTTCATATTTTGTGTATAATTGATCATGCCTTTGCTGTAATTGAGAATGTACATCAATCTGCCTAGAAATAGATTTTCTAACTTGCTGTTGTTGTTGTTGTTGTTTAGTGGAAACAATTAACTTGCTACTTTGCTAAAACCTTTGTCATTCTTGCTTTCCTGAGAAAGAGAGAAGGGATGGGGGCTGGGAGGAGGGAGAAGGGGGAGAAAGCTTGAATCTATGTAGCACGTTGTGCTTTAATTTATATTCTGCAGATTCTCTGAGATTCAGAGAATTGGCCACCATGCTTTCTTCTGAAAGCTATTTATGTGCTAGATGAAATGATAATTACTTGCTGATCATCTAAACTAATAGATTGAAATGGCCCTAAATTCACAAACTCGGCAGGTAGGATTTCTGCTAATGGGTGAACGTCCCCAATTTACAGTTCTGCCGCATCCTGGGCTCTCGGAGAACAGGAGAGTAGCTTTTTGTGCCCCATATGTCTTTGTTTTTATCCCGCTGTGTGTGAGAGAGGGCATGGTGACAGGCAGCATATAAATAGCTAGCTCCCACTTTTATTTTTAGTGGTAATGACTTTCTTGGTTTTGAAATGGGATTTCTTATTTAATAAGTTATGGGATGTAATTACCATCTAGCAGAGACAGAGTGCATCACACTGACTAAACTCTTGGTAAAGTTGAGGTCTACTTATCATGAAATATAAGAAGCTGGTGATGAAACAGGTAAGCTTTAGTGTTTCTCCCCATCCCTCTCTTCCCCTCCCTCCTTCCCTCTCCCCTGTCCTCCCCTTCTGTTTCATAAACTGGATGACGCAGATTTAAAGTGTTTCTGGAGTGAGTCAGATGCCCCGTTTCTGCTGCTAGATGAGGATGGGAAAGTCGGCCATGGTAGTTCTCCCTATAATTGGATTCCTCTCTTTATTTGCCTCTTTATTTAAGTCATTGCTTGCAACCTTTAATCCTCCATCCAGAGAACCTGATGACTTAATTCAGCCACGTAGGGAGTTTTTTGCCTCTCCTGCAGGAATGCTCCAGGAAGACTGCCTGGTAGCCCAGCTGCCTTCTAGGGGTTAATTGCTCCCAGGCGGCCAGGATCTTAGTGAGTTAAACCTGCCTGTAAAAAAAAATCCCAGAGTTAGAGTCATCTTCAATTTTTTATGAATCAAGCTTTTAGGAACTAGAAAAGATTAACCCTGAAGTAAGCCAATGTTCTGAGTGACCTGGATTCAGACAGACCTACTGGAGAAACAATAAGTAAAATTTCTGGGCTTCACCCGCACCCCCGCCCCCCACACTGTCCCCACCCTACTAGTGCTCCCTGTTCTCTCCTCCTTTGGTCCTCCTGTCCCGCCCGGCAGAGCATACATGGTTTCTCATCACAGTTGTCCTCTGGAGATCTGCTCCAAATAGAACTGCTGATAGTATCAGGTGTGTGAGTTTTTTGGCATGCTGTCATGACCCATCCTGCTTAGTTCCTGTAAGATGTTAATGGCTAAGGGAGAGGGGACTGTCTGCTTGGGCTGCTCTTTTCTCTCATCAGCCTCAGGGGATGGTGTGCTGTTATATCTGGTTTCCCCATCAACTGTCGGGCTCTGTGCTACGACCAGGAGCTCCTAATACAATTTTAAGTGAATGCAATTGGAATCACTCTTAGGGGATTTGGAACTTTTAGGAAATTTGCGTGTTTTTTGAGAGACTGCAAGTACTGGTCTTCCTTCTGCCTCCAGGTTCAATTCTGCCATCACTTTTCAAAGCCAGCTCAGGTTCTAATCCATCTCTGATGTTGGGTCCTGTCAGTTCCCATGATTTCTCTCTCTTCTCAACTTGTAGTAACTTACTCTGTTCCACATAACCCAGGTATTGCTCACTTGCTATCCTGTCTTCCTAAAAACTTCATATCCTGTACTCACAATAGCACAAAAGCTTCTGGGGCCTGAGGATGCTACGTAGCTTTGTAAAAAGTGGAGTAGAGCAGTGTACGAGAATAGGTGAAATAAACAATGATGCTTTCCAATTCCCTAACTTCTAAGGATATATGATATGTATGTGTGTGTGTGTATATATATATATCTGTGATATATATGTGTATATATATTCGTATTCATACATGCATTACATGTTTATATCTGTGTTTTATATTTATGTATCTCTATATAGAGTTCTATCTAAATGACTAGCTTATACTTGCACATTATGTGCTGTGAAGTTGCAGGAAAAGAAACTGACTTTTCTTCTGAGAGCTGAATGGGAGGCAGCAGCATATGTAAGTGGTGGCATTTGACAAGTGGTTGGAATCCCTGGATGTCAGGCTGTGGAATTTGAGCCATGAACATTTGTAAGTAGAAGAGCAGTATGATGCAAACCTGACTTTGGGCAGTTTTATCTGGAAGAGTTAGGTGGAAACTGGGAGAAACCAGATGAGAGGAGCATGATTAGGAGCAGCCACAGCAGCTCAGCTACTGGGTGACAGTGTGTCAGGCTGTGCTGGGGGCTCTGAGAGTGGGAAGAAGGGTTGAGTGAAAGATTTCAGGGAGGGCAGGCAGGTAAGATCATTGGGTTAGAGACAGACAAGCTGTTTGGCCACTGACTGGGTGGGTGACCTTGGGCAAATTACTCAGCTTTTCTGTATCCCCACTTGCAAATGGGGACCCCAACCTTAAACTTCATAGGATTAGCTTTGGTTCAGCTTGTCAACAACTCTTAGGAGAAAAAAAACAAAACCAAAGCAAAGCAAAGCAAAACAACAGAACAAAAGCACAAGAATCAGTGGGGCTTGAGTTTGGTGGATGGAAAAAAGCCTGAAAGATGATGGAAACTTTAAGTTCCTAATGAATAAGACCAAGTGTATTTATCCTCAAAGCCCAAATCCAGTAGCTATTGTCATTAGTACTGTGACTGTTAATTCTTTATCTTCCTCAGGTTTCTTGATGATTTAGAACCAAAAAAATTCACACATGAATGTGAAGACTGTTGGATGTCTTATTCGTGTTTGTATCACTATGTGTTATAGACAGAAGGCACTCAGTAAGTGCTAGCCTCTTCTTTGCTTATTGCCTTCCTTTATTCCCCTTCAGTGCTGGGTCCTGTGTGTTCTTTCTGTACCTCAGGGCTCACCTGAGTTCCTGTGGTCTTTCTGCTGCCTCTCACTTCTAGACGTCCTGACCTTGTGCATGAACTATTGCAGTGACCTCATTATTACACTCTCTGCATTAAGTTTTTGCCTCTTCCTGTTTGTCCTGGGGATTGCTAGATAACAAAAGTTTTAGAGGCATGTCTCTTATTCTCTCTAACATGAAATGGCCCCCATTCCCTATTGAATAAAGCCCATAATCTTTAGTCCGCTATTTAAGACCCTTCATGAACCCCATGCTTCAGTCTACCTGGTCCTCTTCTCGCCACTGGAATGGCCTCTTCCTTGCCAATGCTTGCCTATCTTCTTGTCACCATTCCATATCAGCTCAAGTGTCTTCCACACAGCCCTTCTTGATTCTTATGTCATCAAGGAATAAATCCTATGGTCCTGTGCTCCCATGGGAGGCAAACATTTCACTGTAGCGCACTAAGATCCAGGATATGTTCTTTGTACACAGCAGGTATCTAGTGAATGTGTGAATGGAAGACTTTCTTTTGGGCAGGAAAGTTGTGGTGTTTCCTTGGCTGATGGCACATGTTAGTTCAGTGCCCACTCCTGTCCCCAAAGATGGCATCTTGTTTCCTCTCAGATGTGTTGCCACTCCACTTTCATTTGATTTTGGAACTGCAGATTGGACTCCAAGGTGATAATTGTCTCTCTTGTTTGGCTTTGTTTCTGTGGCCTGAAAGATGAGTTGACAAGGCGTGACTGGCCTACAGTAGTGGTGGAAGGTCCAACACAAAATCATCTATCATTTCCCCTCCTATCTTATTCTCAGTAATCACACTTTTTGTTTGGAGTTGCCAGAGAATTTTTTTTGTTTTTAAATTTGATTAACAAGAAGCTCAGCAGCTTTTCAGGCATGTGGCTGGCTGATTTTCCAGATCTTCTCAGAGCTCTATATTGAGTAGAAGTTTTGGAAAGACACTAACAGTCCTCTTATTCACAAGGTGAATCCTCTTGGTTCCAGAAATATCGATTCCAGGACTAGAAGATAAGATATGGAGATGTTACAAGTTGGAGAGGAATCTGGCTATTGATGCAGGACTCATATTCAGGGCTTCTGTAACATTTCACTTCCCTTTGGATGTGGTGATTTACTGAGAGATTATAACTGACAGGGTTATTTTTCACACCACACAACAGGGAACACTATGAAGTTGCTTTCCTCCTAAAAGTAAATTAAATGTAAACACTCTGCAGTAATTGCATTTGAAGTGCACCCCTTCTTGTTTTTTGTTTGAATGCCTTTTCATCAGTGCCCAGGAGGATGTCTCTGGAACTTTCCAGGTTTTTGACATCTTGTGACTAAACTGAATAGTTACCAATGAAAGAAATCCCTTCAGGCAGGAGCCCTGGGGTGGCTTTGGTTCTGTTTGGTTCAGGAACTACTTTTTTATTTAGTCTTAGTATTCCATTTTTAGAACACTTGGGAGATAGAGTTCCTTGATGCCTGACTATATGATTTAGCCATATGTTCCATTTCTTTTGGGTCTTCCTTGGCCTTTGGCATGATCTAACACCTGGCCGTGGACAAAGGCTGGCACTGGGGACTTTGAGTCCTGCAGTGGTTCAGGTTTTATGTGGATGGCATCCTCAATTCAGCTGCCCAGATGGGAGTGATGCATTGGTCCAAAGTCAAAGGTAAACCATTTTTAGGTCCTTGTTCTTTTGTTTTGTTTCATTTTTGTTTTTAGGCCTTTAATGGTCATGGTTTCTAAGGATGCAGAGACATTGATCTTAAGTCAATGATTGGTCCTTGTGAAACCCCCTGTCTCCCACCTCCTTATTTTGCCCAGGTCTCATGGGAAGAGAATACCATTGTTTTTACTGTTTGTAGGTGTGGAGAGGATCATAGGCTTAAGATGGTTTTGCTATATTAACCCTTGCCACTTATTCCATTTCCATGGTTAATTAGTGTCCATGGGAAGCCAGCACTGGTGCTTAGGATCACCTTGTGACTGAGCCAGAAGTTCTTGTTGCTAAACCATTCCCACTGGTGGCTCCAGTAGACCAGCCCTGGACTCTGACAGCTCTGTTATGGGTTCTACATATTGAAGTCCCAGTACTTCAGGGTGTGACCTTATTTGGAAGTAGGATTATTATAGATTATCATTAGTTAAGATGATAGAATAGGGTACCCCCAATTCAATCTGATTGGTGTCCTTATAAAAGACACCTTATAAAAATCCCTGTTTCTAGGGAAATAGAAATTTAATGGATATATTTAATAAACACCTCTACATGTGACATGGTGATAAAAGAATGCAGATGTTTGCCAGTGAGCTCACAGTTTTGGGGCCTATTTCTCAAGTTCTAGTTAAAGAATATCCAAGTGTCATGAAGTATCTTGGCTGTGAAGTGTCTGTGTGTGTTATGGTTTAGATATTAGATGTCCCTCACAAAGCTCATGTGTGAAAAAATGCAGGAAAGTTTAGAGGTGAAATGATTGGGTTTTGAGAACCTTAACCTAATCAATGCCTTGGTCCTCTGATAGGGATTAACTGAATGGTAACTGGAGGTAGGTAGGGTGTGACTGGAGGAGCTGGGTCCTTGGGGTTGTGCCTTTGGGGTATATATTTTGGTCATGGTGAGGACAGTGTCTCTCTGCTTCTTGGTGCCATGTCCTAAGCTGCTTTCCTCTGCTACACCCTTCTGCCACGGTGTTCCACCTCATCCATTCCACCTCCAAGGAATGGAGCTGTCTGTGGACTGAAATCTCTGAGACTGGGAACCCCAAAATAAACTTTTCCTCTTCTAATTGTTCTTGTAAGTTTTTTTTTTTTTTTTTTTTTTTAAGTCACAGTGGTGAAAAAGCTGACTAAGCAGTGGGGTAGTTAGTGATCACTGTGGTCAGTGAGGGTCCAGAGCTGGATAGACTCTGCTGCCTCCCAGTTCTGTGATTCTGATCGTCTTGGGGGCCTAAGCTTCCTTAGCTGTAAGTGGAATATACTCTGTGTTTAGATGGCAATCTCAATGCCCAGCACCTTGGAAGTTACTTTCACATCATGGATAATTTTGTTTGAATCCAGTAAAAGTTCCCACCCCAACTCTTATTTCCTTAGCAAGAATCTTGGGTCTTCATCCTGTGCCTTTGGACTACTTTTTACAAGCAATTTCAGAGAGGTCTTCTAAAATGAAATGGTAAACAAATCCATGATTCTGGGTACTTTACCTTCCAAATAAACTTTGAGGATTATGTTTTGCCTGAAACTTAGTTTGCAGGGAGGGGTTTCACCTTTGATTTTTCATGTGGGTGGCAATCCTACTTAATGTTCTCTGGACATTATTCCATGACCCCTGCCTGGTGGGAGCTCAATGAATTTCTGTTATTGTGGATGTAGCAGTGAGTTTGAGGTTTCTGCTTGAAACTGATGGCTTTCCCTGATCCAGCCCTCTCTTGTAAGTATAATATATTTATGTGTTTCATTTCAAGGGTTTGCATTATTCCTTAGTTCTGTTCCTGGTATCCATTAAGAAGTTTTACTTGGTTATCAATTGTGGTATCCAAAATATGACTTCATCCTAGGAAAAGGGGAAGGAGAGTTTAGTGATGTGCTTGCTTTATCATTTACCCTTTATTTCTACCAAGCAGTAGTGTGCATATCCTGTGTAGAAATCTTGTAGCTGGTCTGTTAAGCACCTTCTGTGTGTCAGGTGCTGGGAATAGACCAGTGAACAAGACTTTATGGAGCCTGAGAGAGAAAAAAAACAAAACTATGTGTTAGGCTGTGAGAAATGCTATGGAGAAAAATGAAGCCAGAAGGACAGAAATAGCAGTTGTACATTAAATAATGTGGTCATAGAAAAGTTCACTGAGAAAGTTACAAAGATGGGGATGATGAGGGAACAGTGTACATATATCTGGGAGGAGAGCATTCCCCATAGATGGAAGAGAAAGGTCATGAGAGGAGGCTTCTCCCGCTGCCTGGCGCTCAGGCCAGTGGGGCTCCAGCAGAAAGAGGGGATGGGAGGAGGCAATGAGGTCATGGGAGGTGATTGAGATTCTGAGGCTGAGCTGTTTGATGTTAAATGTTAAAATATTTTAAAGCTTACCCTGAAGGGAGCTCCGTGGATGTGGTGAGACCCTTTTCCCAGAATTCCATCAACTTTGATTTCCATGCTGGCCCCTAAGTTCTGCCTGGATGGTAGATCAAGCAGCCTCTCATTTCTGGGGACCATGCCTTCTCCATATGGTTTTGACCAAGAGGCCTCATTAGCCCTGGACTTGGCTTAATTGCTTTTTATTCTTCAAACTCTGTGAGTCTCTTTTTGGATTATTGTCTTCTGAAAGTTTTATCACCATAAGTGACAAATATGAGAGTCAGGAGGGTAATGATGGGATCTACTTAGTGAAACCTAGATGCCAGTAGGCTCTTGCTGTGTGCTCCAGATGCTTTATGTATGCCAGCTCCACAGTGATTCCCTGAGCTAAAGACTAATGCTCCCATTGTAGGAATAAAGAAAATGGGGGAAGGGTCCCAGGGTGTAGCTCAGTGGTAGACTGCTTGCCTAGCATGCAGTCCTGAATTCAATGCACAGCGCGCACACACACACACACACACATGCACACACACACACAAAACCAAGGCACAAAGATGTTAAATAAATTGTCCAGTTTTACATGACTCAGGAGTGTGGGATGAAGATTCAAACTGGGCAGCAGGGCTCCAAAGTCAGTGACAACACTGGTAACTACTATACTGATAGTAACTTTCTAGTCATCTCCACAGCTCTCTTCCCATAGGAGTAAACAGAAGCGAAATTATCCTAGCTCATTTTTTATCCAAATAGTCATTGCACAGAGATGCCTCTTAAAATAGAGAAATATATTTTAGTGCCATTTTTAAAGGAAAAAATGGTCCCAGAAGTCAAGATAGCTTAGGAGATATGTGGAGTGTGCTCTACTTGGTGGATTATTTTCTGCTCCTTGTAGGTATGAGGGTATGTACTCCCCTTGAGCCCCAGAAGCTGTTCCTTTGGCCCCTGTTTTTCCTCTCTCAGGGTGAATGCTATCCCACACCCCTACTTGAGACATTAATACCATTTCTTTTTCAGACCAGTGACTTCATATTACCCACAACTATGGGGTTGACTTGATGCAAGAGTAATTTTGTCTTTTTTCCTTCCTTCTCAAAGAGACTGAGCATTTATTATGACTAATTGGTTATATGCAATGATTGTGATCACAACAGATCCAATCTGGGGCCTGCATTTACCACCTTGGATTGGGGTTTCTGATTAGGCAGGGTGAATCTTTGACATGCATTTGCAAAACCTAACCTTCTTTGCCCCTAACCAGCCTTTGCCCTCTCTTTAGTTCCTTTCTTTCTCATCAGGTACATGACCATCTTTTGCCCCTTTTCAAAATGATGATACTTTCTAGGAAACTCTCTCAAGCTCTTCGTGTGTTTAATGCTCTTTCATGGTCCCCTACTGTGTGTGTGAACCAGGCCAGTTCTGATTGCAGTGTCTCTTGGTACTCCTACCTGCACCTGTGGTGACATACCCCTCAGCTTCATGACACCATGAGAAGCACAGTCTTCAATTATAGGTAGATACAATTTGAGTGATTGAATATTTAAAATGAATGATCAGTGGCCCAACGGCAGGAGGGCGCTGCCTTTCTGGTTCTACTGCATCTTGTAAAGTTTTGCTCTTCAGTGTCCTTTGGCTAACATGGTATGATCAGTGCACATGTGTCTTTGGATGTGCTGACACGTACAATGGGAAAACTAAAAGCAGCATGGTCTCCTCTCAAAATGAGCAGATCTGGCTCCCAGACATGTTTTCTTACCAACTTCATGAAACTCCTCCCTTTCAGAGAGTGTAAAGAATGTTCGGGAGGGTAGAGGAGGGACAGGTTAGCTGTGCAGCCAGAGTGGAATGGCAGCTGCTCTGTGATATTTGGAAGAAAAAGGACTCAGTTTTAGATTAAATGTGAATGCTGACATTCAATTTCTCTCAGCAAAGTGAAGTGGGGAATTTCAGATGTATTCTGAAAGAGACAAGCTTGATGTGTTGTTGAGGCTATTTGCATATAGACACTTAGGAAGAAGGTGTGAAAATTTTTCTGTAGTATGTATTTTCTAGTTAATTTAAAAATATTAATTGGCTTTTTAAAGAAGAAGGAGACATGAGTTTGTTTTTTTTTTTTTTCCAAATAATCACTTTTGGGGATAGAAGCTTGGCTTAAAAAATTAAAAAAGAAAAGAAAAAGAAGGGGAAAATTAGGATTACCCAGAAATGGTGTCTCAGGATGCTAATGGTACATAATAGATTCCAAATTCTTTTCCTCCTATATCTTTCTTTACCCTTAACTCATAATCTTCCTGCCCTGAGTCTGTTCTCGTTGGCACCAGAGGCTGTGATGGTCAGGAAACTTAAGTCTTTGTCCAGGACCTTGGAACTGGATCCAGCCTCAGAGGTTATCTCATGGAGCCTTTTATTTAGCCGAAGCTGGATAGAGCCCAAACCTGCAGCCACATCTTGCCCGTGGCTTGACTTATAAATATGTTGGTCTTGAATCCAATTCCAAATGAATTTTTGTTTCAAAGACTGACATTCTTAACAAAATAAATGGATGAATGTTATTACATATATACTACTATATATTTTTTGGGGGGGATAGATGAACTTCTGAACAAGGACTTTATTTTATGTTTCTGTTGTTAAATGCACACTTTATAAAACACCATATAGTATGTTCCATCAACCTGCTTAATTGGGCTTGACAGTTGGGTTTTCATTCTTAAACAGTTCTGTCACCCTCCTAATTAAAATCCAGTATATGGTGCTATGTCTCTTAAATTGATGACCGTGACTCACAGGGTTGAGATGGCCTAATTAATTTTCAACCCTTAATGAATTCTAACTCTCTTCACCTTTGTTTCCTTCACTACAAAAGTCTTTGATGTATAGACAGCAAGCATTTAGTATGCTCTGAAAATGTATCTTCTCAATTTAAGAAAATTCCTTTATTACCATGTAATTGGGCAGGTAAAATATTTTTGCTTTGTTTAATAAAGTGCTTGATGAAAGCCTGGGATTGGGATTTCATTTAAATACCAAATTTTATCAAGTACCCTGGTTTGATAACTGATCTTTGATACACAGGGTAATTTAAGTTTGCTTTTTGTAATCATTTTATTTTTGTAAGACCAGATCTGTCAGTTTGGTATTCTGTGAGGTTTTTCATGACATGTGTGAGAGAAGAAATCATTACTTTTAGTGCAAGGACACAGTTGTTAGTAAGCAATAGTCTTGTAGTAAGCAGTAAATTGTTCATTACATGACTGATATTTTACATATATTCTTTCAGTTTTCACCACAACTTGGGGGGTTAGTATCTTTTCAGATGAGACAGCTGGGGTTTCAAGACCTTAAGCATATTTCCCCATCCTCATGCTGGTACAGGGAGTTTGGATTCAGAGTCAGGTAATTCTGTCCCAAAGCCCTGTGTAACCACTAACTTGATTTACCACCCCAAGAGAGAGCTTGCATTTTCCCCATCAGCTCCCTTGTAAGGGCAATTAGGAAAAGAAAGGGTTGGATGTGGTTCAGATGATAATAGCAGGACCATTTAGAACTTGGATGATTCCAAAACTTTTAATTCATTGAATATGTCCATTTTATTTTGAAACCCAAAGAGCTTCTTAGTGTTAGAAACTTCAAATTAAAACAAAATAATAATGGAGTGATTATCCTGAAAAATTACTAGAATCAGTTATAGCTTTAGAGTCATACTTGTGTGTGCTTTTAAATTCACTATATTTTTTAGGGTGAGAAAAACCAGTTGAGTTTGTGAAAGAATTTCATATCCCATACTACATATATTTTGATAAACTAGAAAGTTCATCAGCAATCCTTATATTGAAAGTTCTTATAACAGTTGCTGTTTGTATATATTATAATACCGCCTCGAATGGTCTCAAGTTGAGTTGGAAGTTTGGCAGAAGCTAGTCACAGGACAGCAGGGGCTGCTGTGGAAAATTGGGATGGGACACGATGGATGGTCCTGACTTGTCTGCACAGCAAGGAGGCTTGATGCCATCCTGCTGTTGTTGCTATTGTTATTATTATTATTATTATTATTATTATTATTATTATTATTTTGTTCCTTTTAAGTGCTATACCTGATGGAAACTTCTTTTGATCTCCTATAGGAATAACAGAACTGTCTATTTCTTTTTGTGGTTGTCTTTTCCTTTACGTATCAGATATATCCAGGATAGAGGTAGGGAATTTGGGGACAAAGGGGATAAATTAGATTATTGGGGAATAGAGCAATGGCTTTTAGCTCCCTTCCAGAATATGGTCGAGCTCCACTTGGCTGAGCTGTAGAAGAATTGTTGCTTTATATTCACGTGCATGTACACACATGCACACATGTTATTTCTCCAATTAGGCTGTGACATTTTACATGATCAGAATTACTGAGTCTAGGCTGTGTATCAGATTACGGGACAAGTTGAAAGGGGAGTAATCACAGCTGCATGTTAGTATTGTTTTGGTTGTGCACAGTATTCTTCATAATAACTGTGCCATGGGGAGGTGTTGTCTGATGCCTCTTGCAATTCGTTATCAAATTAATCTTTTCCAAATGGCTTCATGCAACATTACACATGCAAAATCTAACTACTACGTAATGCTTCACTTCACTATTCACATGGATAGCAAACTGGAAATATAACTGGCTAACAAGAATGTCACACATTTCATTTCTGGCTCTAGAAAGGCTCCAGCAGCACAGTGGTGGTATTAACATAAATAAAATGTTCCCTTCTGTAGGTGCATATGTCTGGTGCTTCTGTTTGGCTTTTGTGAGAGTCATCCTTTTGAAATGGGGCAAATCCAGAAGAGGAAATAATGAGAACAGAATCTATTGGTGGAGTTTTCTTTTGGAGTTAACAAATTTTGTGATTCAAGACTTTTCAATGAAAGCCTGCCAGAATCTCACATAGTTAAATCAGAGAACTTTGTTTTCTCTTTTTATTTTTAAATTATAGAAATAATATAACCAAATTATCAAAAGCAGGAAAATTGGAGGGTTGAAAGAATCATTTGGTTGTGATTTCCTTTTCTTAATGATAGAAGTAAATATTCCATGGGCACAGGCTCCCCTGGCCTGGGTAGGTGGTGGAGGCTGGGGTAGGCCTCCAGCTGAGAGGAGTGTGGCCTGAGGAGCAAGGACTCCTGCTGGAATTTAGTGGTGAAAGTATTTGTGGGGGCCTTCTCTGCTAGGCTCTGCACCTCTGACCATAGCAGCTCCACTGTAACTTCTTTCCCAGACAGCACCCCTTGCAGGATGCCAGCTTCTGCTGGGCCCAGGGGACATTGTTTCCTCCTCTTATCACTCCTGTCTGACTTGTGCCTCGACATTCCAGTTTTGCTCTCTTTACCCCACAAATCAAAGTTAAAGTGTCTTCATTTTTGCCATTGAGGGTGATTTCTGTTTCCTGCTGGGACCCTGGCTGGCACAGAGGTGTGCCACAGAGAGAGAGAGAGAAAAGGTAGATTTGGGTTCCAGAGAGGAGTTGAATTAGAGTCCATGTCATACATCTTCACGTGTGTGTGTCGGTGTGTGTATACATGTGTGCATATATATGTGTCGGTGTACCAAAACGTTCCAAAGTGGCAGCAACCTTCATTAAGTTCAGGAAAAAAATCTATTGGATTTTGTGCTGTCCTCTTAGCTTAGTGCTGGGGTGAGGTCAAAGCAGAGATTCACAAACAGGAACAAGATAGGTGTGGCCTGTGGGAGCTTCTAGAACAGGGAACTGAGACATTCACATGGTCTCTTGGATGGGATAGGATAATACATAGATAAAAAAATTTTCAGGGTTTAGGAAGAATTGGTTCTGTAGCATATTAGCAGGGAGTAAATAATGTCTTTGTTTAGTGAGTTTGATTTAGGAGGTTTAATAGGATTGTCCCCATGTAGCTTCCCTCCTGAGGCAGTGGTGATAGCAGGGGCAGGAAGGCAGCTGCCCATCAGAGGAATGGAGGTGGGCCAGTTTGCAAGATGCCAAGTCTGCCCTTTCTCTTTGGGACTTGAAAATACTTGCCAATGCATTAGATCCTGAGAAAGGTGTGACCCCTGCTGGCCCTCAAGCCTTCAGCTTTGTAAGCAGAGAGACTCAGGAGAGGCCAGGCTATTATCTGTCTCCTGCGGGTTCCTTTTTGTGCGGGAGACCTTTCTCTCCAAAAAAGAAAGCCTTGGCCTCCCAGAGGCATTTGGTCTGATTGGTAAGGAATCCTGCCGGGCCATTTGCTCAAGGTTAAAATTCTTACTGCCACTTAATGGGTGGCCCTTTTGTGTTGGAGAAGCTTATTTTGCAAGCTAAAATTAGGCCATGTGGGACAAACCCTTGTAACTGGGGATGCAGCTTTCTCCCAGTCGTGGCTGCAACAGGCCCTATTGGCATTTTTATTTTCCTTATTTAGGGTTTAGTGAGAAATGCAGCAGGATCACGCTTTTCTGAGGACTAAAACCACACTGTAGAATTTCACAGGCAGGTCACAGTCCACAACCTAGTTTTTAGCATCTTTTTCCCTAAGACCTTCAGGAGTTTTTAGAATTCTCCCATGCCCTCTATTCTTCCTCTGTGTCCCCTGTGCGTGCCCTCTGCACTGCTGCACTGCTTGTTTTTGGAGACCGTTTATGGCCCACCACCCTGAAGCTTCTCCCTTGACCAGTCAGGACTGCCCCTCAAGTTCTTACCTCACTGTGCCCATGGAGGTTTTTGTTTCCTATGCTGGCTTTCCCGAATTTGCCCACTTCTTAAGCACAAGCATGCCCCAGGGCCTCCTTCATCCCCTTCTCTGGAAAACTCCCCCATTCCCCACTCAACACTGTGTGGATGAGTCCCAGGCCACCCCACACCCAAACTCCTGGAGGTCACGCCTACTTGGAGACCTGTTCCCTTAAATGTGCCTTGTGCTGATCTGTCTCCCTTAAATGTGCCTCTCCCACTCACCTTTTGGAATCCTGTCTGTGAAATTGTTCATATTGTCTCCCAACCAAACTGGACCCTCTGGCTGTGTAGTGGAGTTGTTCTGCCTTCCTAGGGAGCTAGGGCAGTCACTTTGTGTGATGATCCACACACTCACCTCATGGGGGTATGAGCCAGAGGGAAGGCATGGAGCTAGGAAGAGCCGGAGCACCTGGCGTGCGTGCGTGTGTGTGTGTGTGTGTGTGTGTGCATACACCATGAGCTGAGGGACAGAGATCCTTCTAGCCTCTTGAGTGTTTGCAACACTGCACATAGCAGGTCCTCAGAGGTGGAGGTATCCTCTGACAGCAGAGGGGGATTCTCAGCAGTAGGAGTAGAGGGAGGAGTCTTGACCATGGTTCAGGTGGTCATGTTTCTAGACATTTTTGTAAGTGAAAAATCAAGGACAAACCTCTTTGTCCTTTATAAAGTCATGCCCAACTGTCAGTTCCATTTTCTTCCTTTCCATTCTCTCCCCTCAATCTGTGCTGAAGAAAAATCCAACAGACCAAGGTCCCCACTTTACTCTTCCCTCCCCACAAACTGGGCTTCCATTCTGCATGCTCAGAACCACCATGTTGCCCCCCACCTCCCTTTATCCTCTCCAGATCCCTGTACCTGGGCTGACTTTGCTTGGCAAATCGATCCTGCATTTTCATCTACCCTGTAGTCAAAACCTGGCTATGCCACGGGGCACCTGTGTGCATCTCTTTTCTTTGCATGGATACAGTCCTATGCCGGGGTACTCAGCTTGGTGAGCAGAACTTCCTGCATTTCAGCCCTACGCACCTCTCAGCTGGAACTCTTGGGTAAAGAACAGCCTGCACAACTGTAAGCAATAGCTTTTCATCTAATGGAGCCATTCTGCAACTGGTTCCTTTTATGCAGCTGGGAAATTATAAGCTCAATGGTAATTCTGTTAATGAATTATCCTCCCATTTGTCCTTCAAGTAATTTCTTAATCCAAATGGGTGGGGTTTTGTTGTTGTTTTTTGTGTTTTGTTGTTGTTGTTGTTGTTGTTGTTGTTATTGTTTTGGATTTTTTTGGTGCAAGTAAGGATACTGAAAGACCCTGACAACAACTAAATAAGAGAAAGTGACACATCTTCCTAGATTTTTGGCTTAGTCTGTGCCATGGCCCTGTTTTGCTCTTAATGCTTGGCCATTTTATTTTTCTATAAATACACGATTTGCAGATCTTTTATGGCATTCACCTACTCTTCTCCTAGGTTATCAGGTCTGCTGTGTCACTAGCAATACAGGCTTCATTTCTTCCTAATTACTGTCCTGATTTACCAGTGTTTTCATAGTGGTTTCTAAAATTTTACTCTAAACTCTTAGAAATGTAATTAAAAAACACAAACTGCTCAGTGGGAGCCAGAGGCTCTGGAATATAGGCCACATGATCGATGACGGCAGCCTGGGCAAGCTCTGTTCTGTGGGTTCCTGGGCCCACCCTGGGGCCATTCACTTCCTGGGCCCCCATAATGGAGGTGGAGCTGCAGCTGGCATCTCAAGAATAATGGCCAAAGTAGAGCTAAAAGACATTTGAATTTTTGGAGAATGAAAGGACATAGGTCTTAAAACAATTAAACATGAAAATAGAAGGGAGACCAAGAGAGTAGGGGGTGAGAGGAAGGGAGGGCCTGGAGAAGTACTGGAGAATGAAATCTACCAAATCATGCCATGTCCATGTATGAATATGTCACAATGGATGTACTGACTAAGATAGTAACTATAGAAGGGAGATCGTTGTAGTAGCGCAAGTGGACCAGAGGGAGCGTAGAGGTCATGGGAAGGTACTCAGGAATGAGATTGATCAATTATGTGCATGTATGATTATGGAATAATGAATTTCACTACTATGTATAATTTTAATGCACATATGAAAAAATTTAAAAACTCAAAAAATATTCCAACTAAAACTCTATCTAAAATGTTTTGGGACATGGAATCCTCTGATATTTGAATTATGTTTTTGATTCCATTATCATCGTATTCAACACTAGAACAGTACAGACCTCTGGTCGGTCACATCCACCCACATACCATCAAGAGCTGTGAATTGGTCTTTATCTGTTCAGAGCAGGGTGTCAACCTTACTGCTGTTGATGTTTTGGGCTGGATAATTCTTTGTTGGGAACTGTCATGAACCTTGTAGGAGATTTATCAGGAAAGCTGGCCTCTACTCATTAAATATTAGTTGTAATCTTCTCTCCCCATGACAACCAGCAATGTCTCAGACTTTGCCAAGTGTGCCCTGGGGGGCAAAAGTGGAGAGAAATCAGTAGAGAAACACTGATTTATACCTTTCTAGTATACCTTAAATGTTGCCTTCCAGACTAAGCCCCTTCTACCCGTCAGCTTTTTTGATTTGACATGTATTTCATTATTAGAATATGGAAACATCCTTCTCATTTAGGTTTTTCCAGTTTCTGGATTACACACACAATGAGAATCTGTTCTGTAGAGAAATGACTAGTCTTCTGTATTCGTGTGCTTCTGTGGCTCTCTGTGCATGGTGTCGTAATGATGATGTCCTGGGAAGACTGAATCTCTGTCTCCTTGGGCCATGTAAATAAGCTCTTTAATTTTCTTTTAGGTTGATTGAGCCTGAAGGAATCTCAAATTTCTTAGAAGCTACACAGAGTGTGAAAGGTTCCTTGGTGGCCAGTCCAGCGGCTTTACTTGTGGGGCCTGGATGTCTGTGGCATATTGCATCTTGGCAGATTCAGCACTGCATTGTGCTTCTGGGTAGCCATGTATATTTAAAAAGGGATGCATATAAATAGCATCTAAATGTCATATAAAATCTCCTCCATGATAACAATCATTTTTCTCTCTAATTTGAAGAATATTGGCTCTTTGCAGGGTGGCACAAGCTTCCTTGCAGAGAATTCATTTTAGATCATTAAGCTCTTAAGGATCTATAATAAGCTTATAGTCTTCTGTCCTCAGACAGCCTGGCCTGGGGGACAGCAAGATGTGCTAGGAGGGGTATATGATTGGAAGTCAGGACAGGAGGATTCTTGCCCTGGCTTTTGGACACATTGATGACCAGGCTTCCATCAAGTGGCTTCCCTCTCTGAACCAGTGCTTTCTCTGTTACATAAGGCTGTTGGACTAGATAGACCATCTCTAAGGACTCTTCCAGCTTTAAGTGAAAATGTATGATTTTAATTAAAGTGGTAATTAACTGGGTATTTAAAAATACAAAGAGTTTTGGAGATATATTTTTTTCCTTAATAGGATGGAAAGTGGAAGGATATTAAAAATTATATTTATTCCATCAGTGAAACATTCAAGCAATGGATGTAATTAATGTTGCCATGGAGAATTTGTGGACTGAGAAGAGTCATCTCTATATCCCCATTCCTTGCAGTCTACACTTCTGAAGTGGATCAACTTCTCTGGAAGATGTGTGTATCTGGGGGTGACTATGTCATCCTCTTTCTGTGAATCTGGAGGCCTGAGTGCCAGTTCTTGCTGTACTATGTGATTTTGGATACATTGCTTTCTGTCTCAGGGTTCCATTCTCTTTTTAATGAGAGGAGTTAGCTGTGGTCCTGTGCAGAAAAAGCGAATGGAACAGACTGGAGATTACTATCCTAAAAGTGCTTGCTTACAATATTGGCCATTGGTAGTGTTTGGGAACTTGGCTAGTAAACAGTTGCCTACACAGAAAGTAAACTTTCTCCAAATAAGAGCAGTTCGCTGGGCCTAAACCGTTTGTGCAAACCATGTGGTCTATGTTCAACACCTGCTTTCCTTCTGGGAGTCTGGAGTTCTGGTAGGTACTAGGTGGAGGGTACTAATGTAAAGAGCCCCTAAAATCCCTGAGTACTAAAGTTTTGAACAAGCCTCCTGGTAGACAGCACTTTGCACCTGTCACCACAACTTGTTGTAGAGAAATTAAGCCTGTTGTCTGTAACTCTGCTGGGAGAGGACTCTTGGAAACTTCCATTTGGTTTCCTCCAGACTTTGTTCCATGTACCTTTCCTTTTTGCTCATTTTGCTTTATATATTTTTGCTATAATAAATCTTAGCCATGGATATGATTATGTGCCAAGTCCTGGGAGTCCTTCTGGTGACTCACAAAACTGACATAGATACTCTAGAACTTGCTGAAAATAGATTTCATAAGTAGAATTATTGGATAATTTTCCCAAAGAAGAAATTATTTCAGTATCTTGGACATTTGTCTCCCTTACAGTGGTAGGGATCATGGCAGGGGCAAATGGGGGTGAGAGAGCAGAAATGCTTCTGTGCTATGGTCAAGTCACACAGCCTAGTTGGCCATTAGGTATGCATTTTTGATTGTGAGAAAGGGTCAGAGCAAAGTGAGGTGGTAACTAGGCAATACATGTCAGCCATCATCCTGTTAACTGTGGATTTTACATATTGGTGGTGTATCTATGCCTTGGAATTGGGTTTTTAAGACAGAGACTATGTCTATAATTTGAAGGGAGCTTATTTGAAGAAACCCTCATGTGAATTGGTTCTTAATTTATCTTTGAGGTGATGCCAAGATGAGAGGGGAGTAGTATGAGTCTGAGCATCAAGCATTCTGATTGAAAGAGACATATGTATGTTGTAGCAGTTAAGAGTCCCAGGATAAGCAGTGAAAATCCCTCATCTTAGCCTAAGCAAAATAAATGAGAATGTATTACAGAATAGAATTGGGCAGATCCATGAGCTCAAATGATGCTAGTATTCTGTTATCCCTCCTTCCTTTCCTCTCCTCTCTTCTTCTGTGTCAACTTCATTCTTGAACTGGCGTTCTACATGGGTGACCTTGAATTATCCCACCAAAAGGTTTTAGCCCTTATATCAGGAGAAGAAAAACCTTCCCTGTCCCATCATTTTTCTTATTCTCTGAGAAAAAGATTCTGATTGTTCAATCACTGTGTCCAGGGAGTGGGATATGCTGCATATACTTTCCTCTAATAGAGGGGGATGGGGTCATCTTAGTCAACTACTAGGAAGGACCTTAAAGAAGAAGAATTTTTAAAAAGGAAGGGGGAACATCCTTTTACCAGAAGTAGGAAGGCAGAATGAACAAAAAGCTGCCTGGGGTTTCCTGGTGTTGAAGTTGAGGGTCATGGTGCCCATTGCATGATGGAGGTCCATAGATGTCTCTGAGACTTATCTCTGAGAATAGAAACAGATCCAGCCTTATTTTCCTATTGGACAGTAATTGTAGCAGAGGTTTTGATCTGGACCAGGGAATGGAGATGTGATTATAGCTAGGTTGTGAAGCTTAATGAATTTTCACAAAGTGAGCTAAACTGTGTAACCACCACTCATACTCACTCATCTTCCCACCTGAAAAGTCCTTCTCATGTCCCCTCCCAGTTGCTGTCTCATTCCTAAGGTAACCACTGTCCCGCTTCCTACTACCATATTTCTACCATATAAAGGTCTTTGACCTTTACCAAGACATTTCATAGATACTCTATTGAATGAATGCTTTTGTATTTCTTTTTGTTTCTGTCTCATCATTATTCATTCTTCTTACAAGGATGGTATATATGTTCTTTTTTGTTAAATTTCTGCAGGTAAATCTTTGACAGAATTCTAAATCTTAAGGAAGTTCCTGTGATTGAAATGAAGTGTGGTCAAGATGGGAAGTCCCTAAAGGCTGAAATCTACAGGGTCTAAGGAATTCCTTTTGAAAAGCTCGGAGGCAGATGCTCCAACCATGGCAAAGAGTTTGGAGACTTTCAATTCTCTGTCCTGATACCTAGTTATGAGTTATTTATTAGCACTGAGTGGAAATAAAACTGGTGCTATCAGGGAAGAATTATTGTCATTGGATCAAGAAAAACCATGACTGTCTTTATGTTCCTTTGGAGCATCAGTACTGATTCATCTTTGATTTATAACTCAACATCATTGGGAAATTGTCCTGGCTCATGTAAAATGCCCCAAACACAGCTCTTTATCTATAAAATCCTGTTAGAATTCAGTCTGGGTTATTTGTGTCCAGGTTTTTGACAAAGTGATATCATAGAGTATCTATTATTTCACTTTTGTGAATTTCCTTCTTGTTCTTGTAACTGATTCCCCAGGCTTCTCTTGTGAAGTTGTGTTGGTCATTTGATGTATCTGGTGATGTCTTTCTTCATTGTTGTATTCTTCTCACTTTAGAATGCACGTAGAGTATATGTATAGGTAATGTATTTGTTGATTTGGAGACCAGATTTCAGATTTCTTTCTTTCTTTTAAAGATACAATGCCTTTATTTTATTGTATTGTATTTTTTAATGTAGTGCTGAGGATTGAACCCAGTGCCTCGTGTGTAGGTGAACACTCTACCACTGAGCTACAGTCCCAGCCCCAGATTTCTTTCTTTTGTTCCTGTTTTCACTTTTGTATAACCTATAAAGACTCATGCTCAAGTTAATGAAAGCTGACAGTACTCTGTTAAAATACAATAAATCCGGGGCACCCTACATACACCAATAGAAATATGATTTCAAATAAATTAAAGCATATTTACTGAGAAAATTACCTTATTCTAATATAAATTTTGTTTGAGTCTAGTTTTTTAAAATTTTTTTAGATGTTGATAGACCTTTATTTTATTCATTTATTTTATATGTGGTGCTGAGAATTGAAGTCAGTGCCTCACACATGCTAGCCAAAACCCCAATCCCTGAGTCTAGTTCTTATATTTTTAGCTAGAATAATGCTAAGGTTATGAAGTTAACTGCTTAGATATGATGGCACTCTTTATAAAAGAGACCACAGAGGTTTTCAACTCCTAATGGAAGTGATAATGCAGTCAAGTAGAGACCTGACCTTCCTATCCACTGCAGAATGTTATCTGGCCTTTATGTCCACCCAGCAAATATCTAGGATGGTAGTATCATTGAAAATATTTGCATTTGTTCCTTCTCCTTCTCCTCCTTGATTCTCCACTAACATTGTCCTCAACTTGGAAGGAAAGGTTTTCTTGCAAAAGGAGAAAGGTGCTGTCTTAGGGATTTTAGGTTTGGGAAATTCCTGACGATTTTCATCTTACTTTGTGGATATTGAATAATCTATTTGACTTGTAATTTTATAAATCAAGAGCACATCTAGGTAGTCTAAGATGTTAGCCATTTAAATCTCCATCTGCACAAGCTATTTTTGGCCAAATTCAGTTTGTCTATTATGGCAAGAAACTACATAGAAGCTGATTGCCAGCACCCTGTCCTGTGGTTTGGCTGCTTTATTTGGTTGTGGTGCGTGGACTTGTATTTTCACCTTGGAAGATGCAGGTACATGCATGACATACACAGGAAGAGCATCCAAAGTATGTAATAGGATATGTAGTGGAATGAGAGCATCCTTTCAATCTTGTGCTCTTGATCCCATTCCTTCAAAGTAATCATCATCTCCAGTTTGTTGTGTACCTTCTCTAAAATTTTATTTATTTAATTTTATTTCCATGCACACCCATGTACCCATACATATGAGCTTTGACATTTACTAATGACCTTGCTTTGTTCACTTACTACATTTTCCAGCATTACACATCTATCTTTTTCAAGAGTTTAATACCCTCTTGTGCTTTGGATATACAATACTTCATTAAATCACTCCATTAATCACTTCATTAAATCACTCCTATTTAATGAAGCAATGGAGTGATATAATATTTTGCTATTATTTATCTGTAATAAACACACTTGAATGTATTTTTTGGCATCTGTACCAGCACAAGTACAGAATACATTTCTCAAAGTATAATTGCTGAGTTCAAAGAATGTGTATGTTACATTTTGATAAATATTTCTAATTTGTCCTATAAAGAGATTTCTGTACAGAAAAAGACTGTGTCCTCATATCTTCAACACTCAGTATTTTAAAATTCCTTTTATTTCCACCATTGTAATATATAGAATTGGAACTAATCTTCATCTTTTCTTTATTCAATTTTGCCGTCTATGTTTCTTGACTCTTTTAATGATATGGCCAAGAAAAGTCTAAGAGCTTTTTTAAAAAATAATTTGCACATATCATTTAAAAAAAATTAAAGGCACAGAGAAGAGTCACAGATCAAAATTGTGAAGTTTAATAAATTTTCATAAAGTGAAAATAACTATGTAGCCACCACTCAAACTCACTCATCTTCCTACTGAAGAAACTCTTCTCATGTCCCCTCCTGGTCACTGTCCCCAGATGTAACCACTGTCATGTACTCAGCCACCATAGATTACTGTCTGTTTTTCAAGTTTATCCAAACAGGATCAAAATAGATAATCTAATCAATGCTCTCGTGTTTGCCTTTTTTGGTCTTGGTATTTGTTGAGGTTCACATATGTAGTTGTGATTCATTTATTTTCATTGTTGTATAGTATCCAGTGGATGAATATTCTACCAATTTACCCATTCTACTATGGAAACAGGGTTGTTTCCAGTTTGGGCAACTGTAAATAATGCTGGTGTGGGCATTTGTGAAAGTATCTTTTGGTATGCATATGTGTGTATTGAGGGTACATCTAGGAGTACAATTGAGTCAATATGATCAGCTTTTATAGATGCTGGTATTACATTTTAAAAGTTTATACCAATTTATGCTTTCATTCCCAGTTTTGAGAGTTCCATTTCAACATTTTAAAAGATCAACCTTCTTTGGGTACATAGTGTTATCTCTTTGTGTCTTTAATTATATTTTCCCTGGTTACTGGTTACTAATGAAATTAAATGTTTTCCTGTTATTGGTCATTTGTGTATCATCTTTCATGAAGGACCTGTTAAGTCTTTTATATATTTTCCTATTGTTTTTCTCTTATTAATTTGTAAAACTTCTTTATAGTTCTAGATACAAGTCCCCTGGTAGTTATGAGTATTATAGATATCTTCTTCCACTCTATAGCTTGCTATTTGCTTTTTAATGCAGTTCTATTTGCTACCTTCTTTTAGGATGAACACATTTATGTCTTGTTTATAACTTTTTCTTCCCCCAGAATTATTAAAATACTCCCCCAATATTTCAGATGTCTACATAGTTATCCTTTACCTTACACATTTGAATCTATTGCTCAAATTGTATATTTTTATATATGGTCAAGATTCAGTCATTTCGTGTGAATGTCTTCTTGGCCCAACACCTTTAAGTGAATACAACTCTTTCCCAGTGTACGTTAGGTGTACCTTTCTTGTATGTAAATCAAATGACCATATGTGTGTGGATCTTCTTGTGTTCTATGGTCTTTTTTTTTTTTTTTTAATCCTTGGGCCAGTACCACTCTGCCTTTTTTATTATAACTTTAAAATAAGTAAATCTTGATACTGACTATCTTCCACATTTTGTTGCTGTTTAGGATTATCTTGACTCTCTCCTTTCCAAATAAAATAAGAATTATCTTATTCTATCCCAAGAAAACTGACTGGAATTTTGATTGACAACATTGAGTCTTCCAGTCTGCAAGCATGATGCATTTGTCCCTATATTTATTCTCATTTTGCCAAGTGTGTTGTTTTTCTAGGTGAGGTCTTGCACATTTTTGTTTTAGTTTCATTAGTTTTCTTCCTCAATATTTTATTTTCATGATGTTTAAATAGTATCTTTTAAAAATTGCACTTTCTTAATGTTTATGGCTATATAGAAATAACTGGTATTTGTGTATTGGCTGAGCGGCTGGTGGCCTTGCTGAGTTCGCTTCTTAATTTTCTTTGGTTCCCTAGTTGCTAGTTTTTCAGGATCTCGCTGTTCTAATAACTCTGGCTTTAGGGAGAGCTGGGCATGAAGGGAGCAGCAGGCACTTTTGAGAATTTTTTTCCTCAGGGCACTTTACACCCCATCTGTCTGCCTTGGATAACATCTCCCTGCCTTTTGAGCACAAGACTGCCTGGCTGACAGGAGAGCTGTGGCTCCCCTTGTTGACAATGCCATCAACATTCTAACTGCCTGATTTTTGCACCCGTGGCTGGCTGAGCAGTCACTCCTTTGGTTTCACTGTGTAGTGTGTGGAATAAGGGAAAGGGTTTCAGGAGAGGATGCTGTTGCTCACCCTGACACCAGCTGTTGAATGAGGGGGTAATTGTTTGGACTGTTGATGACTGTGCCACCTAATTGTGGAAAATGATGAGTGATACCTAAGATTTGATTGAGGTATGTT